>JAJUPC010000452.1:0-288229 GCA_023614405.1 Avena insularis
CTTTAGGTGTGGTTCATGATATGGTTCATGAGAAAAACACACATGCAATGACACCGGTGGATCCATGTGTGGTTCATGGGAAGAACACACATGACATGACTCTGGTGATATGTGGTTTGTGAAAAGAATAGACATGCAATGACTCTAGCTGTGGTCTGTGAGAAGAACACACATGCAATGACACTGGGTGTGGTTCATGATATGGTTTGTGAGAAGAACACACATGCAATGACACTGGTGGATCCATGTGTGGTCTATGAGAAGAACCCACATTCAATGACTCTAACTGTGGTTAATGAAAAGAGCACGCATGCAATAACACTGGTGGATCCATGTGTGGTTCATGAAAAGAACACACATGCGATGACACTAGGTGGATCCATGTGTGGTTCATGAGAAGAGCAGACATGCAATGACACTGGGTGTGGTTCATGATATGGTTCATGAGAAGAACACACATGCAATGACACCGGTGGATCCATGTGTGGTTCATGGGAAGAACATACATGACATGACTCTGGTGATATGTGGTTTGTGAAAAGAATAGACATGCAATGACTCTAGTAGTGCTGAGAAGAACACACATGCAATGACTGGGTGTGGTTCATGATATGGTTTGTGAGAAGAACACACATGCAATGACATGGTGGAACCATGTGGTCTATGAGAAGAACCCACATTCAATGACTCTAGGCGTGGTTCATGAAAAGAGCACGCATGCAATGACACTGTGGATCCATGTGTGGTTCATGAAAAGAACACACATGCGATGACCTTGGGTGGATCCATGTGTGGTTCATGAGAAGAAGCGGACATGCAATGACACTGGGTGTGGTTCATGATATGGTTCATGAGAAGAACACACATGCAATGACACTGGTGGATCCATGTGTGGTTCATGGGAAGAACACACATGACATGACTCTGGTGATATGTGGTTTGTGAAAAGAATAGACATGCAATGACTCTAGCTGTGGTCTGTGAGAACACACATGCAATGACACTGGGTGTGGTTCATGATATGGTTTGTGAGAAGAACACACATGCAATGACACTGGTGGATCCATGTGTGGTCTATGAGAAGAACCCATATTCAACGACTCTAGCTGTGATTCATGAAAAGAGCACGCATACAATGACACTGGTGGATCCATGTGTGGTTCATGTAAAGAACACACATGCGATGACACTGGGTGGATCCATGCGTGGTTCATGAGAAGAGCAGACATGCAATGACACAGGGTGTGGTTCATGATATGGTTCATGAGATGAACAAACATGCAATGACACCGGTGGATCCATGTGTGGTTCATGGGAAGAACACACATGACATGACTCTGGTGATATGTGGTTTGTGAAAAGAATTGACATGCAATGACTCTAGCTGTGTTCTGTGAGAAGGACACACATGCAATGACACTTGGTGTGGTTCATGATATGGTTTGTGAGAAGAACACACATGCAATGACATTGGTGGATCCATGTGTGGTTCATGAGAAAAGCAGACATGCAATGACACTGGGTGTGGTTCATGATATGGTTCATGAGAAGAACACACATGCAATGACACTGGTGGATCCATGTGTGGTTCATGGGAAGAACACACATGACATGACTCTGGTGATATGTGGTTTGTGAAAAGAATAGACATGCAATGACTCTAGCTGTGGTCTATGAGAAGAACACACATGTAATGACACTGGGTGTGGTTCATGATATTGTTTGTGAGAAGAACACACATGCAATGACACTGGTGGACCCATGTGTGGTCTTTGGGAAGAACACACATGCAATGACACTGGTGATATTTGGGCTGTGAGAAGAACACACATCCAATGACTCTAGCTATAGTTCATGAAAAGAGCAGACATCCAATGACACTGGTGGATCCATGTGTGGTTCATGGGAAGAACACACATGCAATTACACTTGGTGTGGTTCATGATATGGTTAGTGAGAAGAACACACATGCAATGACACTGGTGGATCCATGTGTGGTCTTTGGAAAGAACACACATGCAATGACACTGGTGATGTGTGGTATGTGGGAAGAGCAGACATGCAATGACACTGGTGGATCCATGTGTGGTTCATGGGAAGAACACACATGCAATGACACTAGGTGTGGTTCATGATATGGTCTGTGAGAAGAACACACATGCAATGACACTGGTGGGTCCATGTGTGGTCTGTGAGAAGAACACACATGCAATGACACTGGGTGTGGTTTATGATATGGTTTGTGAGAAGAAAACACATGCAATGACACTACTGGATCCATGTGTGGTCTGTGCAAAGAACACACATGCAATGACACTGGGTGTGGTTCATGATATGGTTTGTGAGAAGAACAAACATGCAATGACACTGGTGGATCCATGTGTGGTCTTTGGGAAGAACACACATGCAATGACACTGGATCCATGTGTGGTCTGTGAGAACACACATCCAATGACTCTAGCTGTGGTTCATGAAAAGAGTAGACATGCAATGACACTGGTGGATCCATGTGTGGTTCATGGGCAGAACACACATGCAATGACTCTGGTGATATGTGGTTTGTGAAAAGAACAGACATACAATGACTCTAGCTATAGTTAGTGAGAAGCACATGCAATGACACCGGTGGATCCATGTGTGGTTCATGGGAAGAACACACACGACATGACTCTGGTGATATGTGGTTTGTGAAAAGAATAGACATGCAATGACTCTAGCTATGGTCTGTGAGAAGAACACACATGCAATGACACTGGGTGTGGTTCATGATATGGTTTGTAGGAAGAACACACATGCAATGACACTGGTGGATCCATGTGTGGTCTTTGGGAAGAACACACATGCAATGACACTGGTGATATGTGGTCCGTGAGAAAAACACACATCCAATGAGTCTAGCTGTGGTTCATGAAAAGAGCAGACACATGACATGACTCTGGTGATATGTGGTTTGTGAAAAGAATAGACATGCAATGACTCTAGCTGTGGTCTGTGAGATGAACACACATGCAATGACACTGGGTGTGGTTCATGATATGGTTTGTGAGAAGAACACACATGCAATGAGACTGGTGGATCCATGTGTGGTCTTTGGGAAGAACACACATGCAATGTCACTGGTGATATGTGGTCTGTGAGAACAACACACATCCAATGACTCTAGCTGTGGTTCATGAAAAGAGCAGACATGCAATGACACTGGTGGATCCATGTGTGGTTCATGGGAAGAACACACATGACATGACTTTGGTGATATGTGGTTTGTGAAAAGAATAGACATGCAATGACTCTAGCCGTGGTCTGTGAGAAGAACACACATGCAATGACACTGGGTGTGGTTCATGATATGGTTTGTGAGAAGGACACACATGCAATGACACTGGTGGATCCATGTGTGGTCTATGAGAAGAACCCACATTCAATGACTCTAGCTGTGGTTAATAAAAAGAGCACGCATGCAATGACACTGGTGGATCCATGTGTGGTTCATGAAAAGAACACACCTGCGATGACACTGGGTGGATCCATGTGTGGTTCATGAGAAGGGCAGACATGCAATGACACTGGGTGTGGTTCATGATATGGTTCATGAGAAGAACAGACATGCAATGACACCGGTGGATCCATGTGTGGTTCATGGGAAGAACATACATGACATGACTCTGGTGATATGTGGTTTGTGAAAAGAATTGACATGCAATGACTCTAGCTGTGGTCTGTGAGAAGAACACACATGCAATGACACTGGGTGTGGTTCATGATATGGTTTGTGAGAAGAACACACATGCAATGACACTGGTGGAACCATGTGTGGTCTATGAGAAGAACCCACATTCAATGACTCTAGCTGTGGTTCATGAAAAGAGCACGCATGCAATGACACTGGTGGATCCATGTGTGGTTCATGAAAAGAACACACATGCGATGACACTGGGTGGATCCATGTGTGGTTCATGAGAAGAGCAGACATGCAATGACACTGGGTGTGGTTCATGATATGGTTCATGAGAAGAACACACATGCAATGACACCGGTGGATCCATGTGTGGTTCATGGGAAGAACACACATGACATGACTCTGGTGATATGTGGTTTGTGAAAAGAATAGACATGCAATGACTCTAGCTGTGGTCTGTGAGAACACACATGCAATGACACTGGGTGTGGTTCATGATATGGTTTGTGAGAAGGACACACATGCAATGACACTGGTGGATCCATGTGTGGTCTATGAGAAGAACCCACATTCAATGACTCTAGCTGTGGTTCATGAAAAGAGCACGCATGCAATGACACTGGTGGATCCATGTGTGGTTCATGAAAAGAACACACATGCGATGACACTGGGTGGATCCATGTGTGGTTCATGAGAAGGGCAGACATGCAATGACACTGGGTCTGGTTCATGATATGGTTCATGAGATGAACAAACATGCAATGACACCGGTGGATCCATGTGTGGTTCATGGGAAGAACACACATGACATGACTCTGGTGATATGTGGTTTGTAAAAAGAATTGACATGCAATGACTCTAGCTGTGTTCTGTGAGAAGGACACACATGCAATGACACTTGGTGTGGTTCATGATATGGTTTGTGAGAAGAACACACATGCAATGACATTGGTGGATCCATGTGTGGTTCATGAGAAAAGCAGACATGCAATGACACTGGGTGTGGTTCATGATATTGTTCATGAGAAGAACACACATGCAATGACACCGGTGGATCCATGTGTGGTTCATGGGAAGAACACACATGACATGACTCTGGTGATATGTGGTTTGTGAAAAGAATAGACATGCAATGACTCTAGCTGTGGTCTGTGAGAAGAACACACATGCAATGACACTGGGTGTGGTTCATGATATGGTTTGTGAGAAGAACACACATGCAATGACACTGGTGGATCCATGTGTGGTCTTTGGGAAGAACACACATGCAATGACACTGGTGATATTTGGGCTATGAGAAGAACACACATCCAATGACTCTAGCTATAGTTCATGAAAAGAGCAGACATCCAATGACACTGGTGGATCCATGTGTGGTTCATGGGAAGAACACACATGCAATTACACTTGGTGTGGTTCATGATATGGTTAGTGAGAAGAACACACATGCAATGACACTGGTGGATCCATGTGTGGTCTTTGGAAAGAACACACATGCAATGACACTGGTGATGTGTGGTATGTGGGAAGAGCAGACATGCAATGACACTGGTGGATCCATGTGTGGTTCATGGGAAGAACACACATGCAATGACACTAGGTGTGGTTCATGATATGGTCTGTGAGAAGAACACACATGCAATGACACTGGTGGGTCCATGTGTGGTCTGTGAGAAGAACACATGCAATGACACTGGGTGTGGTTTATGATATGGTTTGTGAGAAGAAAACGCATGCAATGACACTACTAGATCCATGTGTCGTCTTTGGGAAGAACCCACATGCAATGACACTGGTGGATCCATGTGTGGTCTGTGCAAAGAACACACATGCAATGACACTGGGTGTGGTTCATGATATGGTTTGTGAGAAGAACAAACATGCAATGACACTGGTGGATCCATGTGTGGTCTTTGGGAAGAACACACATGCAATGACACTGGATCCATGTGTGGTCTGTGAGAACACACATCCAATGACTCTAGCTATAGTTAGTGAGAAGCACATGTAATGACACCGGTGGATCCATGTGTGGTTCATGGGAAGAACACACACGACATGACTCTGGTGATATGTGGTTTGTGAAAAGAATAGACATGCAATGACTCTAGCTATGGTCTGTGAGAAGAACACACATGCAATGACACTGGGTGTGGTTCATGATATGGTCTGTGAGAAGAACACACATGCAATGAGACTTGTGGATCCATGTGTGGTCTTTGGGAAGAACACACATGCAATGACACTGGTGATATGTGGTCCGTGAGAAAAACACACATCCAATGAGTCTAGCTGTGGTTCATGAAAAGAGCAGACACATGACATGACTCTGGTGATATGTGGTTTGTGAAAAGAATAGACATGCAATGACTCTAGCTGTGGTCTGTGAGATGAACACACATGCAATGACACTGGGTGTGGTTCATGATATGGTTTGTGAGAAGAACACACATGCAATGACACTGGTGGATCCATGTGTGGTCTTTGAGAAGAACACACATGCAATGACACTGGTGATATGTGGGCTGTGAGAAGAACACACATCCAACCTCTCTAGCTATGTTTCATGAAAAGAGCAGACATGCAATGACACTGGTGGATCCATGTGTGGTTCATGGGAAGAACACACATGCAATGACACTTGGTGTGGTTCATGATATGGTTAGTGAGAAGAACACACATGCAATGACACTGGTGGATCCATGTGTGGTCTTTGGGAAGAACACACATGCAATGACACTGGTGATGTGTGGTATGTGGGAAGAGCAGACATGCAATGACACTGGTGGATCCATGTGTGGTTCATGGGAAGAACACACATGCAATGACACTGGGTGTGGTTCATGATATGGTCTGTGAGAAGAACACACATGCAATGACACTGGTGGGTCCATGTGTGGTCTGTGAGAAGAACACCCATGCAATGACACTTGGTGTGGTTCATGATATGGTTTGTGAGAAGAACACACATGCAATGACACTACTGGATCCATGTGTGGTCTTTGGGAAGAACACACAGGCAATAACACTGATGGATCCATGTGTGGTCTGTGAGAAGAACACACATGCAATGACTCTGGTGATATGTGGTTTGTGAAAAGAACAGACATTCAATGACTCTAGCTGTGGTTAGTGAGAAGAAGACACATGCAATGACACTGGGTGTGGTTCATGATATGGTTTGTGAGAAGAACACAGATGCAATCACTCCAGTGGATCCATGTGTGGTTCATGGGAAGAACACACATGCAATGACACTGGGTGAGGTTCATGATATGGTTTGTGAGAAGAACACACATGCAATGACACTGGTGGATCCATGTGTGGTCTATGAGAAGAATACACATGCAATGACACTGGGTGTGGTTCATGATATGGTTTGTGAGAAGAACACGCATGCAATGACACTGGTGGATCCATGTGTGGTCTTTGGGAAGAACACACATGCAATGACACTGGTGATATGTGGTCTGTGAGAAGAACACACATCCAATGACTCTAACTGTGGTTCATGAAAAGAGCGTATATGCAATGACACACTGGTGGATCCATGTGTGGTTCATGGGAAGAACACACATGCGATGACACTTGGTGGATCCATGTGTGGTTCATGAGAAGAGCAGATATGCAATGACACTGGTGGATCCATGTGTGGTTCATGGGAAGAACACATATGCAATGACACTGGGTGTGGTTCATGATATGGTTTGTGACAAGAACACACATGCAATGACACTGGTGAATCCATGTGTGTTCTGTGAGAAGAACACACATGCAATGACACTGGGTGTGGTTCATGATATGGTTTGTGAGAAGAACGCACATGCAATGACACTGGTGGATCCATGTGTGGTCTATGAGAAGAACACACATTCAATGACTGTAGCTGTGGTTCATGAAAAGAGCACGCATGCAATGACACTGGTGGATCCATGTGTGGTTCATGAAAAGAACACACATGCGATGACACTGGGTGGATCGATGTGTGGTTCATGAGAAGAGCAGACATGCAATGACACTGGGTGTGGTTCATGATATGGTTCATGAGAAGAACACACATGCAATGACACCGGTGGATCCATGTGTGGTTCATGGGAAGAACACACATGCAATGACTCTGGTGATATGTGGTTTGTGAAAAGAATAGACATGCAATGACTCTAGCTGTGGTCTGTGAGAAGAACACACATACAATGACACTGGGTGTGGTTCATGATATGGTTTGTCAGAAGAACACACATGCAATGACACTGGTGGATCCATGTGTGGTCTTTGGGAAGAACACACATGCAATGACACTGGTGGATCCATGTGTGGTCTGTGAAAAGAACACACATGCAGTGACACTGGGTGTGGTTCATGATATGGTTTGTGAGAAGAACACACATGCAATGACATTGGTGGATCCATGTGTGGTCTTTGGGAAGAACACACATGCAATGACACTGGATCCATGTGTGGTCTGTGAGAAGAACACACATCCAATGACTCTAGCTGTGGTTCATGAAAACAGCAGACATGCAATGACACTGGTGGATCCATGTGTGGTTCATGGGAATAACACACATGTAATGACTCTGGTGATATGTGGTTTGTTAAAAGAACAGACATACAATGACTCTAGCTATAGTTAGTGAGAAGAACACACATGCAATGACACCGGTGGATCCATGTGTGGTTCATGGGAAGAACACACATGACATGACTTTGGTGATATGTGGTTTGTGAAAAGAATAGACATGCAATGACTCTAGCTGTGGTCTGTGAGAAGAACACACATGCAATGACACTGGGTGTGGTTCATGATATGGTTTGTGAGAAGAACACACATGCAATGACACTGGTGGATCCATGTGTGGTCTTTGGGAAGAACACACATGCAATGACACTGGTGATATGTGGGCTGTGAGAAGAACACACATCCAACCTCTCTAGATATGGTTCATGAAAAGAGCAGACATGCAATGACACTGGTCGATCCATGTGTGGTTCATGAGAAAAGCAGACATGCAATGACACTGGGTGTGGTTCATGATATGGTTCATGAGAAGAACACACATGCAATGACACTGGTGGATCCATGTGTGGTTCATGGGAAGAACACACATGACATGACTCTGGTGATATGTGGTTTGTGAAAAGAATAGACATGCAATGACTCTAGCTGTGGTCTATGAGAAGAACACACATGTAATGACACTGGGTGTGGTTCATGATATTGTTTGTGAGAAGAACACACATGCAATGACACTGGTGGATCCATGTGTGGTCATTGGGAAGAACACACATGCAATGACACTGGTGATATTTGGGCTGTGAGAAGAACACACATCCAATGACTCTAGCTATAGTTCATGAAAAGAGCAGACATGCAATGACACTGGTGGATCCATGTGTGGTTCATGGGAAGAACACACATGCAATGACACTGGGTGTGGTTCATGATATGGTTAGTGAGAAGAACACACATGCAATGACACTGGTGGATCCATGTGTGGTCTTTGGGAAGAACACACATGCAATGACACTGGTGATGTGTGGTATGTGGGAAGAGCAGACATGCAATGACACTGGTGGATCCATGTGTGGTTCATGGGAAGAACACACATGCAATGACACTGGGTGTGGTTCATGATATGGTCTGTGAGAAGAACACACATGCAATGACACTTGTGGGTCCATGTGTGGTCTGTGAGAAGAACACACATGCAATGACACTGCGTGTGGTTTATGATATGGTTTGTGAGAAGAACACACATGCAATGACACTACTGGATCCATGTGTCGTCTTTGGGAAGAACACACATGCAATGACACTCGTGGATCCATGTGTGGTCTGTGCAAAGAACACACATGCAATGACACTGGGTGTGGTTCATGATATGGTTTGTGAGAAGAACACACATGCAATGACACTGGTGGATCCATGTGTGGTCTTTGGGAAGAACACACATGCAATGACACTGGATCCATGTGTGGTCTGTGAGAACACACATCCAATGACTCTAGCTGTGGTTCATGAAAAGAGTAGACATGCAATGACACTGGTAGATCCATGTGTGGTTCATGGGCAGAACACACATGCAATGACTCTGGTGATATGTGGTTTGTGAAAAGAACAGACATACAATGTCTCTAGCTATAGTTAGTGAGAAGCACATGCAATGACACCGGTGGATCCATGTGAGGTTCATGGGAAGAACACACACGACATGACTCTGGTGATATGTGGTTTGTGAAAAGAACTATGGTCTGTGAGAAGAACACACATGCAATGACACTGGGTGTGGTTCATGATATGGTTTGTAGGAAGAACACACATGCAATGACACTGGTGGATCCATGTGTGGTCTTTGGGAAGAACACACATGCAATGACACTGGTGATATGTGGTCCGTGAGAAAAACACACATCCAATGAGTCTAGCTGTGGTTCATGAAAAGAGCAGACACATGACATGACTCTGGTGATATGTGGTTTGTGAAAAGAATAGACATGCAATGACTCTAGCTGTGGTCTGTGAGATGAACACACATGCAATGACACTGGGTGTGGTTCATGATATGGTTTGTGAGAAGAACACACATGCAATGAGACTGGTGGATCCATGTGTGGTCTTTGGGAAGAACACACATGCAATGTCACTGGTGATATGTGGTCTGTGAGAACAACACACATCCAATGACTCTAGCTGTGGTTCATGAAAAGAGCAGACATGCAATGACACTGGGTGTGGTTCATGATATGGTTTGTGAGAAGAACACACATGCAATGACACTGGTGGATCCATGTGTGGTCTTTGGGAAGAACACACATGCAATGACACTGGTGATATGTGGGCTGTGAGAAGAACACACATCCAACCTCTCTAGCTATGGTTCATGAAAAGAGCAGACATGCAATGACACTGGTGGATCCATGTGTGGTTCATGGGAAGAACACACATGCAATGACACTTGGTGTGGTTCATGATATGGTTAGTGAGAAGAAAACACATGCAATGACACTGGTGGATCCATGTGTGGTCTTTGGGAAGAACACACATGCAATGACACTGGTGATGTGTGGTATGTGGGAAGAGCAGACATGCAATGACACTGGTGGATCCATGTGTGGTTCATGGGAAGAACACACATGCAATGACACTGGGTGTGGTTCATGATATGGTCTGTGAGAAGAACACACATGCAATGACACTGGTGGGTCCATGTGTGGTCTGTGAGAAGAACACCCATGCAATGACACTTGGTGTGGTTCATGATATGGTTTGTGAGAAGAACACACATGCAATGACACTACTGGATCCATGTGTGGTCTTTGGGAAGAACACACAGGCAATGACACTGATGGATCCATGTGTGGTCTGTGAGAAGAACACACATGCAATGACACTGGGTGTGGTTCATGATATGGTTCAGGAGAAGAACACACATGCAATGACACCGGTGGATCCATGTGTGGTCCATGGCAAGAACACATATGCAATGACTCTCGTGATATGTGGTTTGTGAAAAGAATAGACATGCAATGACTCTAGCTGTGGTCTGTGAGAAGAACACACATACAATGACACTGGGTGTGGTTCATGATATGGTTTGTCAGAAGAACACACATGTAATGACACTGGTGGATCCATGTGTGGTCTTTGGGAAGAACACACATGCAATGACACTGGTGGATCCATGTGTGGTTTGTGAAAAGAACACACATGCAGTGACACTGGGTGTGGTTCATGATATGGTTTGTGAGAAGAACACACATGCAATGACACTGGTGGATCCATGTGTGGTCTTTGGGAAGAACACACATGCAATGACACTTGATCCATGTGTGGTCTGTGAGAAGAACACACATCCAATGACTCTAGCTGTGGTTCATGAAAACAGCAGACATGCAATGAGACTGGTGGATCCATGTGTGGTCTTTGGGAAGAACACACATGCAATGACACTGGTGGATCCATGTGTGGTCTGTGAAAAGAACACACATGCAGTGACACTGGGTGTGGTTCATGATATGGTTTGTGAGAAGAACACACATGCAATGACATTGGTGGATCCATGTGTGGTCTTTGGGAAGAACACACATGCAATGACACTGGATCCATGTGTGGTCTGTGAGAAGAACACACATCCAATGACTCTAGCTGTGGTTCATGAAAACAGCAGACATGCAATGACACTGGTGGATCCATGTGTGGTTCATGGGAATAACACACATGCAATGACTCTGGTGATATGTGGTTTGTTAAAAGAACAGACATACAATGACTCTAGCTATAGTTAGTGAGAAGAACACACATGCAATGACACCGGTGGATCCATGTGTGGTTCATGGGAAGAACACACATGACATGACTTTGGTGATATGTGGTTTGTGAAAAGAATAGACATGCAATGACTCTAGCTGTGGTCTGTGAGAAGAACACACATGCAATGACACTGGGTGTGGTTCATGATATGGTTTGTGAGAAGAACACACATCCAATGACACTGGTGGATCCATGTGTGGTCTTTGGGAAGAACACACATGCAATGACACTGGTGATATGTGGGCTGTGAGAAGAACACACATCCAACCTCTCTAGATATGGTTCATGAAAAGAGCAGACATGCAATGACACTGGTGGATCCATGTGTGGTTCATGGGAAGAACACACATGCAATGACACTTGCTGTGGTTCATGATATGGTTAGTGAGAAGAACACACATGCAATGACACTGGTGGATCCATGTGTGGTCTTTGGCAAGAATACACATGCAATGACACTGGTGATGTGTGGTATGTGGGAAGAGCAGACATGCAATGACACTGGTGGATCCATGTGTGGTTCATGGGAAGAACACACATGCAATGACACTGGGTGTGGTTCATGATATGGTCTGTGAGAAGAACACACATGCAATGACACTGGTGGGTCCATGTGTGGTCTGTGAGAAGAACACCCATGCAATGACACTTGGTGTGGTTCATGATATGGTTTGTGAGAAGAACACACATGCAATGACACTACTGGATCCATGTGTGGTCTTTGGGAAGAACACACAGGCAATGACACTGATGGATCCATGTGTGGTATGTGAGAAGAACACACATGCAACGACACCGGGTGTGGTTCATGATATAGTTTGTGAGAAGAACACACATGCAATGACACCGGTGGATCCATGTGTGGTCTTTGGGAAGAACACACATGCAATGACACCGGTGGATCCATGTGTGGTCTGTGGGAAGAACACACATCCAATGACTCCAGCTGTGGTTCATGAAAAGAGCAGACATGCAATGACACTGGTGGATCCATGTGTGGTTCATGGCAAGAACACACATGCAATGACTCTGGTGATATGTGGTTTGTGAAAAGAACAGACATGCAATGACTCTAGCTGTGGTTAGTGAGAAGAAGACACATGCAATGACACTGGGTGTGGTTCATGATATGGTTTGTGAGAAGAACACACATGCAATGACTCCAGTGGATCCATGTGTGGTTCATGGGAAGAACACACATGCAATGACACTGGGTGAGGTTCATGATATGGTTTGTGAGAAGAACACACATGCAATGACACTGGTGGATCCATGTGTGGTCTATGAGAAGAATACACATGCAATGACACTGGGTGTGGTTCATGATATGGTTTGTGAGAAGAACACGCATGCAATGACACTGGTGGATCCATGTGTGGTCTTTGGGAAGAACACACATGCAATGACACTGGTGATATGTGGTCTGTGAGAAGAACACACATCCAATGACTCTAACTGTGGTTCATGAAAAGAGCAGACATGCAATGACACTGGTGGATCCATGTGTGGTTCATGGGAAGAACACACATGCGATGACCCTTGGTGGATCCATGTGTGGTTCATGAGAAGAGCAGATATGCAATGACACTGGTGGATCCATGTGTGGTTCATGGGAAGAACACACATGCAATGACACTGGGTGTGGTTCATGATATGGTTTGTGACAAGAACACACATGCAATGACACTGGTGAATCCATGTGTGTTCTGTGAGAAGAACACACATGCAATGACATTGGGTGTGGTTCATGATATGGTTTGTGAAAAGAACGCACATGCAATGACACTGGTGGATCCATGTGTGGTCTATGAGAAGAACACACATTCAATGACTGTAGTTGTGGTTCATGAAAAGAGCACGCATGCAATGACAGTGGTGGATCCATGTGTGGTTCATGAAAAGAACACACATGCGATGACACTGGGTGGATCCATGTGTGGTTCATGAGAAGAGCAGACATGCAATGACACTGGGTGTGGTTCATGATATGGTTCAGGAGAAGAACACACATGCAATGACACCGGTGGATCCATGTGTGGTCCATGGGAAGAACACATATGCAATGACTCTCGTGATATGTGGTTTGTGAAAAGAATAGACATGCAATGACTCTAGCTGTGGTCTGTGAGAAGAACACACATACAATGACACTGGGTGTGGTTCATGATATGGTTTGTCAGAAGAACACACATGTAATGACACTGGTGGATCCATGTGTGGTCTTTGGGAAGAACACACATGCAATGACACTGGTGGATCCATGTGTGGTTTGTGAAAAGAACACACATGCAGTGACACTGGGTGTGGTTCATGATATGGTTTGTGAGAAGAACACACATGCAATGACACTGGTGGATCCATGTGTGGTCTTTGGGAAGAACACACATGCAATGACACTTGATCCATGTGTGGTCTGTGAGAAGAACACACATCCAATGACTCTAGCTGTGGTTCATGAAAACAGCAGACATGCAATGACACTGGTGGATCCATGTGTGGTTCATGGGAAGAACACACATGCAATGACTCTGGTGATATGTGGTTTGTGAAAAGAACAGACATACAATGACTCTAGCTATAGTTATTGAGAAGAACACACATGCAATGACACCGGTGGATCCATGTGTGGTTCATGGGAAGAACACACATGACATGACTTTGGTGAGATGTGGTTTGTGAAAAGAATAGACATGCAATGACTCTAGCTGTGGTCTGTGAGAAGAACACACATGCAATGACACTGGGTGTGGTTCATGATATGGTTTGTGAGAAGAACACACATGCAATGACACTGGTGGATCCATGTGTGGTCTTTGGGAAGAACACACATGCAATGACACTGGTGATATGTGGGCTGTGAGAAGAACACACATCCAACCTCTCTAGCTATGGTCATGAAAAGAGCAGACATGCAATGACACTGGTGGATCCATGTGTGGTTCATGGGAAGAACACACATGCAATGACACTTGGTGTGGTTCATGATATGGTTAGTGAGAAGAACACACATGCAATGACACTAGGTGTGGTTCATGATATGGTTTGTGAGAAGAACACACATGCAATGACACTGGTGGATCCATGTGTGGTCTTTGGGAAGAACACACATGCAATGACACTGGTGATGTGTGGTATGTGGGAAGAGCAGACATGCAATAACACTGGTGGATCCATGTGTGGTTCATGGTAAGAACACACATGCAATGACACTGGGTGTGGTTCATGATATGGTTTGTGAGAAGAACACACATGCAATGACACTGGGTGTGGTTCATGATATGGTTTGTGAGAAGAACACATATGCAATTACACTACTGGATCCATGTGTGGTCTTTGGGAAGAACACACATGCAATGACACTGGTGGATCCATGTGTGGTCTGTGAGAAGAACACACATGCAATGACACTGGGTGTGGTTCATGACATGGTTTGTGAGAAGAACACACATGCAATGACACCAGTGGATCCATGTGTGTTCTTTGGGAAGAACACACATGCAATGACGCTGGATCCATGTGTGATCCAATGAGAAAAACACACATCCAATAACTCTAGCTGTGGTTCATGAAAAGAGCAGACATGCAATGACACTAGTGGATCCATGTGTGGTTCATGGAAAGAATACACATGCGATGACACTGGGTGGATCCATGTGTGGTTCATGAGAAGAGTAGACATGCAATGACACTGGTGGATCCATGTGTGGTTCATGGGAAAAACACACATACAATGACACTGGGTGTGGTTCATGATATGGTTTGTGAGAAGAACACACATGCAATGACACTGGTGGATCCATGTGTGGTCTTTGGGAAGAACACGCATGCAATAACACTGGTGGATCCATGTGTGGTCTGTGAGAAGAACAAACATGCAATGACACTGGGTGTGGTTCATGATATGGTTTGTGAGAAGAACACACATGCAATGACCCTTGTGGATCCATGTGTGGTCTTTTGGAAGAATACACATGCAATGACACTGGATCCATGTGTGGTCTGTGAGAAGAACACACATCCAATGACTCTAGTTGTGGTTCATGAAAAGAGTAGACATGCAATAACACTGGTGGATCCATGTGTGGTTCATGGGAAGAACACACATGCAATGACTCTGGTGATATGCGGTTTGTGAAAAGAACAGACATGCAATGACTCTAGCTGTGGTTAGTGAGAAGAACACACATACAATGACACTGGGTGTGGTTCATGATATGGTTTGTGAGAAGAACACACATGCAATGACTCCAGTGGATCCATGTGTGGTTCATGGGAAGAACACACATGCAATGACACTGGGTGAGGTTCATGATATGGTTTGTGAGAAGAACACACATGCAATGACACTGGTGGATCCATGTGTGGTCTGTGAGAAGAACACACATGCAATGACACTGGGTGTGGTTCATGATATGGTTTGTGAGAAGAACACGCATGCTATGACACTGGTGGATCCATGTGTGGTCTTTGGGAAGAACACACATGCAATGACACTGGTGATATGTGGGCTGTGAGAAGAACACACATCCAACCTCTCTAGCTATGGTCATGAAAAGAGCAGACATGCAATGACACTGGTGGATCCATGTGTGGTTCATGGGAAGAACACACATGCAATGACACTTGGTGTGGTTCATGATATGGTTAGTGAGAAGAACACACATGCAATGACACTGGGTGTGGTTCATGATATGGTTTGTGAGAAGAACACACATGCAATGACACTGGTGGATCCATGTGTGGTCTTTGGGAAGAACACACATGCAATGACACTGGTGATGTGTGGTATGTGGGAAGAGCAGACATGCAATAACACTGGTGGATCCATGTGTGGTTCATGGTAAGAACACACATGCAATGACACTGGGTGTGGTTCATGATATGGTTTGTGAGAAGAACACACATGCAATGACACTGGGTGTGGTTCATGATATGGTTTGTGAGAAGAACACATATGCAATTACACTACTGGATCCATGTGTGGTCTTTGGGAAGAACACACATGCAATGACACTGGTGGATCTATGTGTGGTCTGTGAGAAGAACACACATGCAATGACACTGGGTGTGGTTCATGACATGGTTTGTGAGAAGAACACACATGCAATGACACCAGTGGATCCATGTGTGTTCTTTGGGAAGAACACACATGCAATGACGCTGGATCCATGTGTGATCCAATGAGAAAAACACACATCCAATAACTCTAGCTGTGGTTCATGAAAAGAGCAGACATGCAATGACACTAGTGGATCCATGTGTGGTTCATGGAAAGAACACACATGCGATGACACTGGGTGGATCCATGTGTGGTTCATGAGAAGAGTAGACATGCAATGACACTGGTGGATCCATGTGTGGTTCATGGGAAAAACACACATACAATGACACTGGGTGTGGTTCATGATATGGTTTGTGAGAAGAACACACATGCAATGACACTGGTGGATCCATGTGTGGTCTTTGGGAAGAACACACATGCAATAACACTGGTGGATCCATGTGTGGTCTGTGAGAAGAACAAACATGCAATGACACTGGGTGTGGTTCATGATATGGTTTGTGAGAAGAACACACATGCAATGACCCTTGTGGATCCATGTGTGGTCTTTTGGAAGAATACACATGCAATGACACTGGATCCATGTGTGGACTGTGAGAAGAACACACATCCAATGACTCTAGTTGTGGTTCATCAAAAGAGTAGACATGCAATAACACTGGTGGATCCATGTGTGGTTCATGGGAAGAACACACATGCAATGACTCTGGTGATATGCGGTTTGTGAAAAGAACAGACATGCAATGACTCTAGCTGTGGTTAGTGAGAAGAACACACATACAATGACACTGGGTGTGGTTCATGATATGGTTTGTGAGAAGAACACACATGCAATGACTCCAGTGGATCCATGTGTGGTTCATGGGAAGAACACACATGCAATGACACTGGGTGAGGTTCATGATATGGTTTGTGAGAAGAACACACATGCAATGACACTGGTGGATCCATGTGTGGTCTGTGAGAAAACACACATGCAATGACACTGGGTGTGGTTCATGATATGGTTTGTGAGAAGAACACGCATGCTATGACACTGGTGGATCCATGTGTGGTCTTTGGGAAGAACACACATGCAATGACACTGGTGATATGTGGTCTGTGAGAAGAACACACATCCAATGACTCTAGGTGTGGTTCATGAAAAGAGCAGACATGCAATGACACTGGTGGATCCATGTGTGGTTCATGGAAAGAACACACATGCGATGACACTAGGTGGATCCATGTGTGGTTCATGAGAAGAGTAGACATGCAATGACACTGGTGGATCGATGTGTGGTTCATGGGAAGAACACACATACAATGACACTGGGTGTGGTTCATGATATGGTTTGTGAGAAGAACACACATGCAATGACACTGGTGGATCCATGTGTGGTCTTTGGGAAGAACACACATGCAAGGACACTGGTGATATGTGGTCTGTGAGAAGAACACACATGTAATGACACCGGTGGATCCATGTGTGGTTCATGGGAAGAACACACATGCAATGACTGGTGATATGTGGTTTGTGAAAAGAATAGACATGCAATGACTCTAGCTGTGGTCTGTGAGAAGAACACACATGCAATGACACTGGGTGTGGTTCATGATATGGTTTGTGAGAAGAACACACATACAATGACACTGGTGGATCCATGTGTGGTCTATGAGAAGAACCCAGATTCAATGACTCTAGCTGTGGTTCATGAAAAGAGCAGACATGCAATGACACTAGTGGATCCATGTGTGGTTCATGGGAAGAACACACATGCAATGACACTGGTGGATCCATGTGTGGTCTTTGGGAAGAACACACATGCAATGACACTGGTGATATGTGGTCTGTGAGAAGAACACACATCCAATGACTTTAGGTGTGGTTCATGAAAAGAGCAGACATGCAATGACACTGGTGGATCCATTTGTGGTTCATGGGAAGAACACACATGCGATGACACTAGGTGGATCCATGTGTGGTTCATGAGAAGAGTAGACATGCAATGACACTGGTGGATCGATGTGTGGTTCATGGGAAGAACACACATGCAATGACACTGGGTGTGGTTCATGATATGGTTTGTGAGAAGAACACACATGCAATGACAATGGTGGATCCATGTGTGGTCCGTGAGAAGAACACACATGCAATGACACCGGGTGTGGTTCATGATATGGTTTGTGAGAAGAACACACATGCAATGACACTGGTGGATCCATGTGTGGTCTTTGGGAAGAACACACATGCAAGGACACTGGTGATATGTGGTCTGTGAGAAGAACACACATGTAATGACACCGGTGGATCCATGTGTGGTTCATGGGAAGAACACACATGCAATGACTGGTGATATGTGGTTTGTGAAAAGAATAGACATGCAATGACTCTAGCTGTGGTCTGTCAGAAGAACACACATGCAATGACACTGGGTGTGGTTCATGATATGGTTTGTGAGAAGAACACACATGCAATGACACTGGTGGATCCATGTGTGGTCTTTGGGAAGAACACACATGCAAGGACACTGGTGATATGTGGTCTGTGAGAAGAACACACATCCAATGACTCTAGTTGTGGTTCATGAAAAGAGCAGACATGCAATGACACTAGTGGATCCATGTGTGGCTCATGGGAAGAACACACATGCAATGACACTGGGTGTGGTTCATGATATTGTTAGTGAGAAGAACACACATGCAATGACACTGGTGGATCCATGTGTGGTCTTTGGGAAGAACACACATGCAATGACAGTGGTGATGTGTGGTATGTGGGAAGAGCAGACATGCAATGACACTGGTGGATCCATGTGTGGTTCATGGGAAAAACAGACATGCAATGACGTTGGGTGTGGTTCATGATATGGTCTGTGAGAAGAGCACACATGCAATGACACCGGTGGGTCCATGTGTGGTCTGTGAGAAGAACACACATGCCATGACACTGGGTGTGGTTCATGATATGGTTTGTGAGAAGAACACACATGCAATGACACAAGACCACACATGCAATGACACTGGATCCATGTGTGGTCTGTGAGAATAACACACATCCAATGACTCTAATTGTGGTTCATGAAAAGAGTAGACATGCAATAACACTGGTGGATCCATGTGTGGTTCATGGGAAGAACACACATGCAATGACTCTGGTGATATGTGGTTTGTGAAAAGAACATACATGCAATGACTCTAGATGTGGTTAGTGAGAAGAACACACATGAAATGACACTGGATGTGGTTCATGATATGGTTTGTGAGAAGAACACACATGCAATGACACTGGTGGATCCATGTGTGGTCTGTGAGAAGAACACACATGCAATGACACTGGGTGTGGTTCATGATATGGTTTGTGAGAAGAACACGCATGCTATGACACTGGTGAATCCATGTGTGGTCTTTGGGAAGAACACACATGCAATGACACTGGTGATATGTGGTCTGTGAGAAGAACACACATCCAATGACTCTAGGTGTGGTTCATGAAAAGAGCAGACATGCAATGACACTGGTGGATCCATCTGTGGTTCATGGGAAGAACACACATGCGATGACACTAGGTGGATCCATGTGTGGTTCATGAGAAGAGTAGACATGCAATGACACTGGTGGATCGATGTGTGGTTCATGGGAAGAACACACATGCAATGACACTGGGTGTGGTTCATGATATGGTTTGTGAGAAGAACACAAATGCAATGACACTGTTGGATCCATGTGTGATCTTTGGGAAGAACACACATGCAAGGACACTGGTGATATGTGGTCTGTGAGAAGAACACACATGTAATGACACCGGTGGATCCATGTGTGGTTCATGGAAAAACACACATACAATGACTGGTGATATGTGGTTTGTGACAAGAATAGACATGCAATGACTCTAGCTGTGGTCTGTGAGAAGAACACACATGCAATGACACTGGGTGTGGTTCAGATATGGTTTGTGAGAAGAACACACATACAATGACACTGGTGGATCCATGTGTGGTCTTTGGGAAGAACACACATGCAAGGACACTGGTGATATGTGGTCTGTGAGAAGAACACACATCCAATGACTCTAGTTGTGGTTCATGAAAAGAGCAGACATGCAATGACACTAGTGGATCCATGTGTGGTTCATGGGAAGAACACACATGCAATGACACTGGGCGTGGTTCATGATATGGTTAGTGAGAAGAACATACATGCAATGACACTGGTGGATCCATGTGTGGTCTTTGGGAAGAACACACATGCAATGACAGTGGTGATGTGTGCTATGTGGGAAGAGCAGACATGCAATGACACTGGTGGATCCATGTGCGGTTCATGGGAAGAACAGACATGCAATGACGTTGGGTGTGGTTCATGGTATGGTCTGTGGGAAGAGCACACATGCAATGACACCGGTGGGTCCATGTGTGGTCTGTGAGAAGAACACACATGCAATGACACTAGGTGTGGTTCATGATATGGTTTGTGAGAAGAACGCACATGCAATGACACTAGTGGATCCATGTGTGGTCTTTGGGAAGAACACACATGCAATGATACTGGATCCATGTGTGGTCTGTGAGAATAACACACATCCAATGACTCTAGTTGTGGTTCATGAAAAGCGTAGACATGCAATAACACTGGTGGATCCATGTGTGGTTCATGGGAAGAACACACATGCAATGACTCTGGTGATATGTGGTTTGTGAAAAGAACATACATGCAATGACTCTAGCTGTGGTTAGTGAGAAGAACACACATGCAATGACACTAGGTGTGGTTCATGATATGCTTTGAGAGAAGAACACAGATGCAATGACTCCAGTGGATCCATGTGTGGTTCATGGGAAGAACACACATGTAATGACACTGGGTGAGGTTCATGATATGGTTTGTGAGAAGAACACACATGCAATGACACTGGTGGATCCATGTGTGGTCTGTGAGAAGAACACACATGCAATGACACTGGGTGTGGTTCATGATATGGTTTGTGAGAAGAACACGCATGCTATGACACTGGTGGATCCATGTGTGGTCTTTGGGAAGAACACACATGCAATGACACTGGTGATATGTGGTCTGTGAGAAGAACACACATCCAATGACTCTAGGTGTGGTTCATGAAAAGAGCAGACATGCAATGACACTGGTGGATCCATTTGTGGTTCATGGGAAGAACACACATGCGATGACACTAGGTGGATCCATGTGTGGTTCATGAGAAGAGTAGACATGCGATGACACTGGTGCATCGATGTGTGGTTCATGGGAAGAACACACATGCAATGACACTGGGTGTGGTTCATGATATGGTTTGTGAGAAGAACACACATGCAATGACAATGGTGGATCCATGTGTGGTCCGTGAGAAGAACACACATGCAATGACACCGGGTGTGGTTCATGATATGGTTTGTGAGAAGAACACACATGCAATGACACTGGTGGATCCATGTGTGGTCTTTGGGAAGAACACACATGCAAGGACACTGGTGATATGTGGTCTGTGAGAAGAACACACATGTAATGACATCGGTGGATCCATGTGTGGTTCATGGGAAGAACACACATGCAATGACTGGTGATATGTGGTTTGTGAAAAGAATAGACATGCAATGACTCTAGCTGTGGTCTGTGAGAAGAACACACATGCAATGACACTGGGTGTGGTTCATGATATAGTTTGTGAGAAGAACACACATGCAATGACACTGGTGGATCCATGTGTGGTCTTTGGGAAGAACACACATGCAAGGACACTGGTGATATGTGGTCTGTGAGAAGAACACACATCCAATGACTCTAGTTGTGGTTCATGAAAAGAGCAGACATGCAATGACACTGGTGGATCCATGTGTGGTTCATGGGAAAAACACACATGCAATGACACTGGGTGTGGTTCATGATATTGTTAGTGAGAAGAACACACATGCAATGACACTGGTGGATCCATGTGTGGTCTTTGGGAAGAACACACATGCAATGACAGTGGTGATGTGTGGTATGTGGGAAGAGCAGACATGCAATGACACTGGTGGATCCATGTGTGGTTCATGGGAAGAACAGACATGCAATGACGTTGGGTGTGGTTCATGATATGGTCTATGAGAAGAGCACACATGCAATGACACCGGTGGGTCCATGTGTGGTCTGTGAGAAGAACACACATGCCATGACACTGGTGTGTGGTTCATGATATGGTTTGTGAGAAGAACATACATGCAATGACACTAGTGGATCCATGTGTGGTCTTTGGGAAGAACACACATGCAATGACACTGGATCCATGTGTGGTCTGTGAGAATAACACACATCCAATGACTCTAGTTGTGGTTCATGAAAAGAGTAGACATGCAATAACACTGGTGGATCCATGTGTGGTTCATGGGAAGAACACACATGCAATGACTCTGGTGATATGTGGTTTGTGAAAAGAACATACATGCAATGACTCTAGCTGTGGTTAGTGAGAAGAACACACATGCAATGACACTGGGTGTGGTTCATGATATGGTTTGTGAGAAGAACACACATGCAATGACACTGGTGGATCCATGTGTGGTCTGTGAGAAGAACACACATGCAATGACACTGGGTGTGGTTCATGATATGGTTTGTGAGAAGAACACGCATACTATGACACTGGTGGATCCATGTGTGGTCTTTGGGAAGAACACACATGCAATGACACTGGTGATATGTGGTCTGTGAGAAGAACACACATCCAATGACTCTAGGTGTGGTTCATGAAAAGAGCAGACATGCGATGACACTGGTGGATCCATGTGTGGTTCATGGGAAGAACACACATGCGATGACACTAGGTGGATCCATGTGCGGTTCATGAGAAGAGTAGACATGCGATGACACTGGTGCATCGATGTGTGGTTCATGGGAAGAACACACATGCAATGACACTGGGTGTGGTTCATGATATGGTTTGTGAGAAAACACACATGCAATGACAATGGTGGATCCATGTGTGGTCCGTGAGAAGAACACACATGCAATGACACCGGGTGTGGTTCATGATATGGTTTGTGAGAAGAACACACATGCAATGACACTGGTGGATCCATGTGTGGTCTTTGGGAAGAACACACATGCAAGGACACTGGTGATATGTGGTCTGTGAGAAGAACACACATGTAATGACACCGGTGGATCCATGTGTGGTTCATGGGAAGAACACACATGCAATGACTGGTGATATGTGGTTTGTGAAAAGAATAGACATGCAATGACTCTAGCTGTGGTCTGTGAGAAGAACACACATGCAATGACACTGGGTGTGGTTCATGATATAGTTTGTGAGAAGAACACACATGCAATGACACTGGTGGATCCATGTGTGGTCTTTGGGAAGAACACACATGCAAGGACACTGGTGATATGTGGTCTGTGAGAAGAACACACATCCAATGACTCTAGTTGTGGTTCAAGAAAAGAGCAGACATGCAATGACACTAGTGGATCCATGTGTGGTTCATGGGAAGAACACACATGCAATGACACTGGGCGTGGTTCATGATATGGTTAGTGAGAAGAACACACATGCAATGACACTGGTGGATCCATGTGTGGTCTTTGGGAAGAACACACATGCAATGACAGTGGTGATAGGTGGTATGTGGGAAGAGCAGACATGCAATGACACTGGTGGATCCATGTGCGGTTCATGGAAAGAACAGACATGCAATGACGTTGGGTGTGGTTCATGGTATGGTCTGTGAGAAGAGCACACATGCAATGACACCGGTGGGTCCATGTGTGGTCTGTGAGAAGAACACACATGCAATGACACTGGGTGTGGTTCATGATATGGTTTGTGAGAAGAACACACATGCAATGACACTAGTGGATCCATGTGTGGTCTTTGGGAAGAACACACATGCAATGATACTGGATCCATGTGTGGTCTGTGAGAATAACACACATCTAATGACTCTAGTTGTGGTTCATGAAAAGCGTAGACATGCAATAACACTGGTGGATCCATGTGTGGTTCATGGGAAGAACACACATGCAATGACTCTGGTGATATCTGGTTTGTGAAAATAACATACATGCAATGACTCTAGCTGTGGTTAGTGAGAAGAACACACATGCAATGACACTAGGTGTGGTTCATGATATGGTTTGTGAGATGAACACACATGCAATGACTCCAGTGGATCCATGTGTGGTTCATAGGAAGAACACACATGCAATGACACTGGGTGAGGTTCATGATATGGTTTGTGAGAAGAACACACATGCAATGACACTGGGTGTGGTTCATGATATGGTTTGTGAGAAGAACACGCATGCTATGACACTGGTGGATCCATGTGTGGTCTTTGGGAAGAACACACATGCAATGACACTGGTGATATGTGGTCTGTGAGAAGAACACACATCCAATGACCCTAGGTGTGGTTCATGAAAAGAGCAGACATGCAATGACACTGGTGGATCCATGTGTGGTTCATGGGAAGAACACACATGCGATGACACTAGGTGGATCCATGTGTGGTTCATGAGAAGAGTAGACATGCAATGACACTGGTGGATCGATGTGTGGTTCATGGGAAGAACACACATGCAATGACACTGGGTGTGGTTCATGATATGGTTTGTGAGAAGAACACACATGCAATGACAATGGTGGATCCATGTGTGGTCTGTGAGAAGAACACACATGCAATGACACCGGGTGTGGTTCATGATATGGTTTGTGAGAAGAACACACATGGAATGACAATGGTGGATCCATGTGTGATCTTTGGGAAGAACACACATGCAAGGACACTGGTGATATATGGTCTGTGAGAAGAACACACATGTAATGACACCGGTGGATCCATGTGTGGTTCATGGGAAGAACACACATACAATGACTGGTGATATGTGGTTTGTGAAAAGAATAGACATGCAATGACTCTAGCTGTGGTCTGTGAGAAGAACACACATGCAATGACACTGGGTGTGGTTCATGATATGGTTTGTGAGAAGAACACACATGCAATGACACTGGTGGATCCATGTGTGGTCTTTCGGAAGAACACACATGCAAGGACACTGGTGATATGTGGTCTGTGAGAAGAACACACATCCAATGACTCTAGTTGTGGTTCATGAAAAGAGCAGACATGCAATAACACTAGTGGATCCATGTGTGGTTCATGGGAAGAACACACATGCAATGACACTGGGCGTGGTTCATGATATGGTTAGTGAGAAGAACACACATGCAATGACACTGGTGGATCCATGTGTGGTATTTGGGAAGAACACACATGCAATGACAGTGGTGATGTGTGCTATGTGGGAAGAGCAGACATGCAATGACACTGGTGGATCCATGTGCGGTTCATGGGAAGAACAGACATGCAATGACGTTGGGTGTGGTTCATGGTATGGTCTGTGAGAAGAGCACACATGCAATGACACCGGTGGGTCCATGTGTGGTCTGTGAGAAGAACACACATGCAATGACACTGGGTGTGGTTCATGATATGGTTTGTGAGAAGAACACACATGCAATGACACTAGTGGATCCATGTGTGGTCTTTGGGAAGAACACACATGCAATGATACTGGATCCATGTGTGGTCTGTGAGAATAACACACATCCAATGACTCTAGTTGTGGTTCATGAAAAGCGTAGACATGCAATAACACTGGTGGATCCATGTGTGGTTCATGGGAAGAAGACACATGCAATGACTCTGGTGATATGTGGTTTGTGAAAAGAACATACATGCAATGACTCTAGCTGTGGTTAGTGAGAAGAACACACATACAATGACACTGGGTGTGGTTCATGATATGGTTTGTGAGAAGAACACACGTGCAATGACTCCAGTGGATCCATGTGTGGTTCATGGGAAGAACACACATGCAATGACACTGGGTGAGGTTCATGATATGGTTTGTGAGAAGAACACACATGCAATGACACTGGTGGATCCATGTGTGGTCTGTGAGAAGAACACACATGCAATGACACTGGGTGTGGTTCATGATATGGTTTGTGAGAAGAACACGCATGCTATGACACTGGTGGATCCATGTGTGGTCTTTGGGAAGAACACACATGCAATGACACTGGTGATATGTGGTCTGTGAGAAGAACACACATCCAATGACTCCAGGTGTGGTTCATGAAAAGAGCAGACATGCAATGACACTGGTGGATCCATCTGTGGTTCATGGGAAGAACACACATGCGATGACACTAGGTGGATCGATGTGTGGTTCATGAGAAGAGTAGACATGCAATGACACTGGTGGATCGATGTGTGGTTCATGGGAAGAACACACATGCAATGACACTGGGTGTGGTTCATGATATGGTTTGTGAGAAGAACACACATGCAATGACAATGGTGGATCCATGTGTGGTCCATGAGAAGAACACACATGCAATGACACCGGGTGTGGTTCATGATATGGTTTGTGAGAAGAACACACATGCAATGACACTGGTGGATCCATGTGTGGTCTTTGGGAAGAACACACATGCAAGGACACTGGTGATATGTGGTCTGTGAGAAGAACACACATGTAATGACACCGGTGGATCCATGTGTGGTTCATGGGAAGAACACACATGCAATGACTGGTGATATGTGGTTTGTGAAAAGAATAGACATGCAATGACTCTAGCTGTGGTCTGTGAGAAGAACACACATGCAATGACACTGGGTGTGGTTCATGATATGGTTTGTGAGAAGAACACACATGCAATGACACTGGTGGATCCATGTGTGGTCTTTGGGAAGAACACACATGCAAGGACACTGGTGATATGTGGTCTGTGAGAAGAACACACATCCAATGACTCTAGTTGTGGTTCATGAAAAGAGCAGACATGCAATGACACTTGTGGATCCATGTGTGGTTCATGGGAAGAACACACATGCAATGACACTGGGTGTGGTTCATGATATTGTTAGTGAGAAGAACACACATGCCATGACACTGGTGGATCCATGTGTGGTCTTTGGGAAGAACACACATGCAATGACAGTGGTGATGTGTGGTATGTGGGAAGAGCAGACATGCAATGACACTGGTGGATCCATGTGTGGTTCATGGGAAGAACAGACATGCAATGACGTTGGGTGTGGTTCATGATATGGTCTGTGAGAAGAGCACACATGCAATGACACCGGTGGGTCCATGTGTGGTTTGTGAGAAGAACACACATGCCATGACACTGGGTGTGGTTCATGATATGGTTTGTGAGAAGAACATACATGCAATGACACTAGTGGATCCATGTGTGGTCTTTGGGAAGAACACACATGCAATGACACTAGATCCATGTGTGGTCTGTGAGAATAACACACATCCAATGACTCTAGTTGTGGTTCATGAAAAGAGTAGACATGCAATAACACTGGTGGATCCATGTGTGGTTCATGGGAAGAACACACATGCAATGACTCTGGTGATATGTGGTTTGTGAAAAGAACATACATGCAATGACTCTAGCTGTGGTTAGTGAGAAGAACACACATGCAATGACACTGGGTGTGGTTCATGATATGGTTTGTGAGAAGAACACGCATACTATGACACTGGTGGATCCATGTGTGGTCTTTGGGAAGAACACACATGCAATGACACTGGTGATATGTGGTCTGTGAAAAGAACACACATCCAATGACTCTAGGTGTGGTTCATGAAAAGAGCAGACATGCGATGACACTGGTGGATCCATGTGTGGTTCATGGGAAGAACACACATGCGATGACACTAGGTGGATCCATGTGTGGTTCATGAGAAGAGTAGACATGCAATGACACTGGTGGATCGATGTGTGGTTCATGGTAAGAACACACATGCAATGACACTGGGTGTGGTTCATGATATGGTTTGTGAGAAGAACACACATGCAATAACAATGGTGGATCCATGTGTGGTCTATGAGAAGAACACACATGCAATGACACCGGGTGTGGTTCATGATATGGTTTGTGAGAAGAACACACATGCAATGACACTGTTGGATCCATGTGTGATCTTTGGGAAGAACACACATGCAAGGACACTGGTGATATGTGGTCTGTGAGAAGAACACACATGTAATGACACCGGTGGATCCATGTGTGGTTCATGGGAAGAACACACATACAATGACTGGTGATATGTGGTTTGTGACAAGAATAGACATGCAATGACTCTAGCTGTGGACTGTGAGAAGAACACACATGCAATGACACTGGGTGTGGTTCATGATATGGTTTGTGAGAAGAACACACATGCAATGACACTGGTGGATCCATGTGTGGTCTTTGGGAAGAACACACATGCAAGGACACTGGTGATATGTGGTCTGTGAGAAGAACACACATCCAATGACTCTAGTTGTGGTTCATGAAAAGAGCAGACATGCAATGACACTAGTGGATCCATGTGTGGTTCATGGGAAGAACACACATGCAATGACACTGGGCGTGGTTCATGATATGGTTAGTGAGAAGAACACACATGCAATGACACTGTTGGATCCATGTGTTGTCTTTGGGAAGAACACACAGGCAATGACAGTGGTGATGTGTGGTATGTGGGAAGAGCAGACATGCAATGACACTGGTGGATCCATGTGCGGTTCATGGGAAGAACAGACATGCAATGACGTTGGGTGTGGTTCATGGTATGGTCTGTGAGAAGAGCACACATGCAATGACACCGGTGGGTCCATGTGTGGTCTGTGAGAAGAACACACATGCAATGACACTGGGTGTGGTTCATGATATGGTTTCTGAGAAGAACACACATGCAATGACACTAGTGGATCCATGTGTGGTCTTTGGGAAGAACACACATGCAATGATACTAGATCCATGTGTGGTCTGTGAGAATAACACACATCCAATGACTCTAGTTGTGGTTCATGAAAAGCGTAGACATGCAATAACACTGGTGGATCCATGTGTGGTTCATGGGAAGAACACACATGCAATGACTCTGGTGATATGTGGTTTGTGAAAAGAACATACATGCAATGACTCTAGCTGTGGTTAGTGAGAAGAACACACATGCAATGACACTAGGTGTGGTTCATGATATGGTTTGTGAGAAGAACACACATGCAATGACTCCAGTGGATCCATGTGTGGTTCATAGGAAGAACACACATGCAATGACACTGGGTGAGGTTCATGATATGGTTTGTGAGAAGAACACACATGCAATGACACTGGTGGATCCATGTGTGGTCTGTGAGAAGAACACACATGAAATGACACTGGGTGTGGTTCATGATATGGTTTGTGAGAAGAACACGCATGCTATGACACTGGTGGATCCATGTGTGGTCTTTGGGAAGAACACACATGCAATGACACTGGTGATATGTGGTCTGTGAGAAGAACACACATCCAATGACCCTAGGTGTGGTTCATGAAAAGAGCAGACATGCAATGACACTGGTGGATCCATGTGTGGTTCATGGGAAGAACACACATGCGATGACACTAGGTGGATCCATGTGTGGTTCATGAGAAGAGTAGACATGCAATGACACTGGTGGATCGATGTGTGGTTCATGGGAAGAACACACATGCAATGACACTGGGTGTGGTTCATGATATGGTTTGTGAAAAGAACACACATGCAATGACAATGGTGGATCCATGTGTGGTCTGTGAGAAGAACACACATGCAATGACACCGGGTGTGGTTCATGATATGGTTTGTGAGAAGAACACACATGCAATGACACTGGTGGATCCATGTGTGGTCTTTGGGAAGAACACACATGCAAGGACACTGGTGATATGTGGTCTGTGAGAAGAACACACATCCAATGACTCTAGTTGTGGTTCATGAAAAGAGCAGACATGCAATGACACTAGTGGATCCATGTGTGGTTCATGAGAAGAACACACATGCAATGACACTGGGTGTGGTTCATCATATGGTTAGTGAGAAGAACACACATGTAATGACACTGGTGGATCCATGTGTGGTCTTTGGGAAGAACACACATGCAATGACAGTGGTGATGTGTGGTATGTGGGAAGAGCAGACATGTAATGACACTGGTGGATCCATGTGTTGTTCATGGGAAGAACAGACATGCAATGACGTTGGGTGTGGTTCATGATATGGTCTGTGAGAAGAGCACACATGCAATGACACCGGTGGGTCCATGTGTGGTCTGTGAGAAGAACACACATGCAATGACACTGGGTGTGGTTCATGATATGGTTTGTGAGAAGAACACACATGCAATGACACTAGTGGATCCATGTGTGGTCTTTGGGAAGAACACACATGCAATGATACTGGATCCATGTCTGGTCTGTGAGAATAACACACATTCAATGACTCTAGCTGTGGTTCATGAAAAGAGCACGCATGCAATGACACTGGTGGATCCATGTGTGGTTCATGAAAAGAACACACATGCGATGACACTGGGTGGATCCATGTGTGGTTGATGAGAAGGGCAGACATGCAATGACACTGGGTGTGGTTCATGATATGGTTCATGAGAAGAACACACATGCAATGACACCGGTGGATCCATGTGTGGGTAATGGGAAGAACACACATGCAATGACTCTGGTGATATGTGGTTTGTGAAAATAATAGACATGCAATGACTCTGGTGATATGTGGTTTGTGAAAATAATAGACATGCAATGACTCTAGCTGTGGTCTGTGAGAAGAACACACATGCAATGACACTGGGTGTGGTTCATGATATGGTTTGTGAGAAGATCACACATGCAATGACACTGGTGGATCCATGTGTGGTCTTTGGGAAGAACACACATGCAATGACACTAGATCCATGTGTGGTCTGTGATAATAACACACATCCAATGACTCTAGCTGTGGTTCATGAAAAGAGCAGACATGCAATGACACTGGTGGATCGATGTGTGGTTCATGAGAAGAACACACATGCAATGACTCTGGTGATATGTGGTTTGTGAAAAGAACATACATGCAATGACTCTAGCTGTGGTTAGTGAGAAGAACACACATGCAATGACACTGGGTGTGGTTCATGATATGGTTTGTGAGAAGAACACACATGCAATGACTCTAGTGGATCCATGTGTGGTTCATGGGAAGAACACACACGCAATGACACTTGGTGAGGTTCATGATATGGTTTGTGAGAAGAACACACATGCAATGACACTGGTGGGTCCATGTGTGGTCTGTGAGAAGAACACACATGCAATGACACTGCGTGTGGTTTGTGAGAAGAACACGCATGCTATGACACTGGTGGATCCATGTGTGGTCTTTGGGAAGAACACACATGCAATGACACTGGTGATATGTGGTCTGTGAGAAGAACACACATCCAATGACTCTAGCTGTGGTTCATGAAAAGAGCAGACATGCAATGACACTGGTGGATCCATGTGTGGTTCATGGGAAGAACACACATGCGATGACCCTGGGTGGATCGATGTGTTGTTCATGAGAAGAGTAGACATGCAATGACACTGGTGGATCCATGTATGGTTAATGGGAAGAACACACATGCAATGACAGTGGGTGTGGTTCATGATATGGTTTGTGAGAAGAACACACATGCAATGACACTGGGTGTGTTTCATGATATGGTTTGTGAGAAGAACACACATGCAATGACACTGGTGGATCCATGTGTGTTCTTTGGGAAGGACACACATGCAATGACACTGGATCCATGTGTGGTCTGTGAGAAGAACACACATTCAATGACTCTAGCTGTGGTTCATGAAAAGAGCACACATGCAATGACACTGGTGAATCCATGTGTGGTTCATGAAAAGAACACACATGCGATGACACTGGGGGGGATCCATGTGTAGTTCATGAGAAGAGCAGACATGCAATGACACTGCATGTGGTTCATGATATGGTTCATGAGAAGAACACACATGTAATGACACCGGTGGATCCATGTGTGGTTCATGGGAAGAACACACATGCAATGACTGGTGATGTGTGGTTTGTGAAAAGAATAGACATGCAATGACTAGCTGTGGTCTGCGAGAAGAACACACATGCAATGACACTAGTGGATCCATGTGTGGTCTTTGGGAAGAACACACATGCAAGGACACTGGTGATATGTGGTCTGTGAGAAGAACACACATCCAATGACTCTAGTTGTGGTTTATGACAAGAGCAGACATGCAATGACACTGGTGGATCCATGTGTGGTTCATGGGAAGAACACACATGTGATGACACTGGATCCATGTGTGGTCTGTGAGAATAACAAACATCCAATGACTCTAGCTGTGGTTCATGAAAAGAGCAGACATGCAATGACACTGGTGGATCCATGTGTGGTTCATGGAAAGAACACACATGCAATGACTCTGGTGATATGTGATTTGTGAAAAGAACATACATGCAATGACTCTAGCTATGGTTAGTGAGAAGAACACACATGCAATGACACTGGGTGTGGTTTATGATATGGTTTGTGAGTAGAACACACATGCAATGACTAGTGGATCCATGTGTGGTTCATGGGAAGAACACACACGCAATGACACTAGGTGAGGTTAATGATATGGTTTGTGAGAAGAACACACATGCAATGACACTGGTGTATCCATGTGTGGTCTGTGAAAAGAACACACATGCAATGACACTGGGTGTGGTTCATGATATGGTTTGTGAGAAGAACACACATGCAATGACACTGGTGGACCCATGTGTGGTCTTTGGGAAGGACATACATGCAATGACACTAGATCCATGTGTGGTCTATGAGAAGAACACACATTCAATGACTCTAGCTGTGGTGCATGAAAAGAGCAGACATGCAATGACACTGGTGGATCCATGTGTGGTTCATGGGAAGAACACACATGCGATGACACTGGGTGGATCCATGTGTGGTTCATGAGAAGAGTAGACATGCAATGACACTGGTGGATCCATCTGTGGTTCATGGGAAGAACACACATGCAATGGCACTCGGTGTCGTTCATGATATGGTTTGTGAGAAGAACACACATGCAATGACACTGGTGGATCCATGTGTGGTCTGTGAGAAGAACACACATGCAATGACACTGGGTGTGGTTCATGATATGGTTTGTGAGAAGAACACACATGCAATGACACTGGTGGATCCATGTGTGGTCTTTGGGAAGGACACACAAGCAATGACACTGGATCCATGTGTGGTATGTGAGAAGAACACACATTCAATGACTCTAGCTATGGTTCATGAAAAGAGCACACATGCAATGACACTGGTGGATCCATGTGTGGTTCATGAAAAGAACACACCTGCGATGACACTGGGTGGATCCATGTGTGGTTCATGAGAAGAGCAGACATGCAATGACACTGGATGTGGTTCATGATATGGTTCATGAGAAGAACACACATGTAATGACACCGGTGGATCCATGTGTGGTTCATGGGAAGAACACACATGCAATGACTAGTGATATGTGGTTTGTGAAAAGAATAGACATGCAATGACTAGCTGTGGTCTGTGAGAAGAACACACATGCAATGACACTAGTGGATCCATGTGTGGTCTTTGGGAAGAACACACATGCAAGGACACTGGTGATATGTGGTCTGTGAGAAGAACACACATCCAATGACTCTAGTTGTGGTTCATGAAAAGAGCATATATGCAATGACATCGTGGATCCATGTGTGATTCGTGGAAGAACACACATGCAATGACACTGGGTGTGGTTCATGATATGGTTAGTGAGAAGAACACACATGCAATGACACTGGTGGATCCATGTGTGGTCTTTGGGAAGAACACACATGCAATGACACGGGTGATGTGTGGTATGTGGGAAGAGCAGACATGCAATGACACTGGTGGATCCATGTGTGGTTCATGGGAAGAACACACATGCAATGACACTGGGTGTCGTTCATGATATGGTCTGTGAGACGAACACACATGCAATGACACTGGTGGGTCCATCTGTGGTCTGTGAGAAGAACACACATGCAATGCCACTGGGTGTGGTTCATGATATGGTATGTGAGAAGAACACACATGCAATGACACTGGTGGATCCATGTGTGGTCTTTGGGAAGGACACACATGCAATGACACTAGATCTATGTGTGGTCTATGAGAAGAACACACATTCAATGACTCTAGTTGTGGTTCAAGAAAAGAGCACGCATGCAATGACACTGGTGGATCCATGTGTGGTTCATGAAAAGAACACCCATGCGATGACACTGGGTGGATCCATGTGTGGTTCATGAGAAGAGCAGACATGCAATGACACTGGGTGTCGATGATGATATGGTTTGTGACAAGAACACACATGCAATGACACTGGTGGATCCATGTGTGGTCTTTGGGAAGAACACACATGCAAGGACACTGGTGATATGTGGTCTGTGAGAAGAACACACATGCAATGACACCGGTGGATCCATGTGTGGTTCATGGGAAGAACGCACATGCAATGACTCTGGTGATATGTGGTTTGTGAAAATAATAGACATGCAATGACTCTAGGCGTGGTGCATGAGAAGAACACATATGCAATGACACTGGGTGTGGTTCATGATATGGTTTGTTAGAAGAACACACATGCAATGACACTGGTGGATCCATGTGTGGTCTTTGGGAAGAACACACATGCAATGACACTGGTGATATGTGGTTTGTGAGAAGAACACACATCCAATGACTAGCTGTGGTTCGTGAAAAGAGCAGACATGCAATGACACTGGTGGATCCATGTGTGTTCTTTGGGAAGGACACACATGCAATGACACTGGATCCATGTGTGGTCTGTGAGAAGAACACACATTCAATGACTCTAGCTGTGGTTCATGAAAAGAGCACACATGCAATGACACTGGTGAATCCATGTGTGGTTCATGAAAAGAACACACATGCGATGACACTGGGGGGGGGATCCATGTGTAGTTCATGAGAAGAGCAGACATGCAATGACACTGCATGTGGTTCATGAGAAGAACACACATGTAATGACACCGGTGGATCCATGTGTGGTTCATGGGAAGAACACACATGCAATGACTGGTGATGTGTGGTTTGTGAAAAGAATAGACATGCAATGACTAGCTGTGGTCTGCGAGAAGAACACACATGCAATGACACTAGTGGATCCATGTGTGGTCTTTGGGAAGAACACACATGCAAGGACACTGGTGATATGTGGTCTGTGAGAAGAACACACATCCAATGACTCTAGTTGTGGTTTATGACAAGAGCAGACATGCAATGACACTGGTGGATCCATGTGTGGTTCATGGGAAGAACACACATGTGATGACACTGGATCCATGTGTGGTCTGTGAGAATAACACACATCCAATGACTCTAGCTGTGGTTCATGAAAAGAGCAGACATGCAATGACACTGGTGGATCCATGTGTGGTTCATGGGAAGAACACACATGCAATGACTCTGGTGATATGTGATTTGTGAAAAGAACATACATGCAATGACTCAAGCTATGGTTAGTGAGAAGAACACACATGCAATGACACTGGGTGTGGTTCATGATATGGTTTGTGAGAAGAACACACATGCAATGACTAGTGGATCCATGTGTGGTTCATGGGAAGAACACACACGCAATGACACTAGGTGAGGTTAATGATATGGTTTGTGAGAAGAACACACATGCAATGACACTGGTGTATCCATGTGTGGTCTGTGAAAAGAACACACATGCAATGACACTGGGTGTGGTTCATGATATGGTTTGTGAGAAGAACACACATGCAATGACACTGGTGGACCCATGTGTGGTCTTTGGGAAGGACATACATGCAATGACACTAGATCCATGTGTGGTCTATGAGAAGAACACACATTCAATGACTCTAGTTGTCGTGCATGAAAAGAGCAGACATGCAATGACACTGGTGGATCCATGTGTGGTTCATGGGAAGAACACACATGCGATGACACTGGGTGGATCCATGTGTGGTTCATGAGAAGAGTACACATGCAATGACACTGGTGGATCCATCTGTGGTTCATGGGAAGAACACACATGCAATGGCACTCGGTGTCGTTCATGATATGGTTTGTGAGAAGAACACACATGCAATGACACTGGTGGATCCATGTGTGGTCTGTGAGAAGAACACACATGCAATGACACTGGGTGTGGTTGATGATATGGTTTGTGAGAAGAACACACATGCAATGACACTGGTGGATCCATGTGTGGTCTTTGGGAAGGACACACAAGCAATGACACTGGATCCATGTGTGGTCTGTGAGAAGAACACACATTCAATGACTCTAGCTATGGTTCATGAAAAGAGCACACATGCAATGACACTGGTGGATCCATGTGTGGTTCATGGAAAGAACACACCTGCGATGACACTGGGTGGATCCATGTGTGGTTCATGAGAAGAGCAGACATGCAATGACACTGGATGTGGTTCATGATATGGTTCATGAGAAGAACACACATGTAATGACACCGGTGGATCCATGTGTGGTTCATGGGAAGAACACACATGCAATGACTGGTGATATGTGGTTTGTGAAAAGAATAGACATGCAATGACTAGCTGTGGTCTGTGAGAAGAACACACATGCAATGACACTAGTGGATCCATGTGTGGTCTTTGGGAAGAACACACATGCAAGGACACTGGTGATATGTGGTCTGTGAGAAGAACACACATCCAATGACTCTAGTTGTGGTTCATGAAAAGAGCAGACATGCAATGACACTGGTGGATCCATGTGTGATTCGTGGAAGAACACACATGCAATGACACTGGGTGTGGTTCATGATATGGTTAGTGAGAAGAACACACATGCAATGACACTGGTGGATCCATGTGTGGTCTTTGGGAAGAACACACATGCAATGACACTGGTGATGTGTGGTATGTGGGAAGAGCAGACATGCAATGACACTGGTGGATCCATGTGTGGTTCATGGGAAGAACACACATGCAATGACACTGGGTGTCGTTCATGATATGGTCTGTGAGACGAACACACATGCAATGACACTGGTGGGTCCATGTGTGGTCTGTGAGAAGAACACACATGCAATGCCACTGGGTGTGGTTCATGATATGGTATGTGAGAAGAACACACATGCAATGACACTGGTGGATCCATGTGTGGTCTTTGGGAAGGACACACATGCAATGACACTAGATCTATGTGTGGTCTATGAGAAGAACACACATTCAATGACTCTAGTTGTGGTTCATGAAAAGAGCACGCATGCAATGACACTGGTGGATCCATGTGTGGTTCATGAAAAGAACACCCATGCGATGACACTGGGTGGATCCATGTGTGGTTCATGAGAAGAGCAGACATGCAATGACACTGGGTGTGGATGATGATATGGTTTGTGAGAAGAACACACATGCAATGACACTGGTGGATCCATGTGTGGTCTTTGGGAAGAACACACATGCAAGGACACTGGTGATATGTGGTCTGTGAGAAGAACACACATGCAATGACACCGGTGGATCCATGTGTGGTTCATGGGAAGAACGCACATGCAATGACTCTGGTGATATGTGGTTTGTGAAAATAATAGACATGCAATGACTCTAGCTGTGGTCTGTGAGAAGAACACATATGCAATGACACTGGGTGTGGTTCATGATATGGTTTGTTAGAAGAACACACATGCAATGACACTGGTGGATCCATGTGTGGTCTTTGGGAAGAACACACATGCAATGACACTGGTGATATGTGGTTTGTGAGAAGAACACACATCCAATGACTAGCTGTGGTTCGTGAAAAGAGCAGACATGCAATGACACTGGTGGATCCATGTGTGGTTCATGGGAAGAACACACATGCAATGACAAAGGGTGTGGTTCATGATATGGTTAGTGAGAAGAACACACATGCAATGACAAAGGTGGATCCATGTGTGGTCTTTGGGAAGAGCACACATGCAATGACGCTGGTGATGTGTGGTATGTGGGAAGAGCAGACATGCAATGACACTGGTGGATCCATGTGTGGTTCATGGGAAGAACACACATGCAATAACACTAGGTGTGGTTCATGATATGGTCTGTGAGAAGAACACACATGCAATGACACTGGTGGGTCCATGTGTGGTCTATGAGAAGAACACACATGCAATGACACTGGTTGTGGTTCATGATATGGTTTGTGAGAAGAACACACATGCAATGACACTGGTGGATCCATGTGTGGTCTTTGGGAAGAATACACATGCAATGACACTGGTGGATCCATGTGTGTTCTGTGAGAAGAACACACATGCAATGACACTGGGTGTGGTTCATGATATGGTTTGTGAGAAGAACACACATGCAATGACACTGGTGGATCCATGTGTGGTCTTTGGGAAGAACACACATGCAATGACACTGGATCCATATGTGGTCTGTGAGAAGAACACACATCCAATGACTCTAGTTGTGGTTCATGAAAAGAGCAGACATGCAATGACACTGGTGGATCCATGTGTGGTTCATGGGAAGAACACACATGGAATGACTCTGGTGATATCTGGTTTGTGAAAAGAACATACATGCAATGACTCTAGCTGTGGTTAGTGAGAAGAACACACATTGATATGGGGTGGCCCGATCTTCTCAGTAAGCGGATGGCAATGATAATGGTGGATGATAGAAAATTAGCCTGTAGCTATGAGCTCTCCCGCTCGATCCCTGATGCCAATGCAACAGCTCTCGAACCTTGTAGGATATTCACAACACCACGCTCTTGCGCATGCAGCCGTGACCACGAACGGTAGTATGCAATCTACTAATTCCCAATGGAACAATAGATCACACTCAATTATAGTTGGAAGATTCGAACACAGGGTAATTCCAGAGGTTCTATGAAAGAAACAACTCCAAAATATTTTAACATGGTCTAAACCCTAACTAGAGGTCGTCCCATAGCCTATAAGGGTAACGGAGCGACCGAGCACCGAAACTAAACGCAAACGAGTCAAACTGATACAAACCGACTTTGACCAGATTCGTCGGGCGGACACTCGGTCAAATCGGCCGGACATCGGTCGGAAAACTTTGAACTTTCCGTGGTGTTCGGGTAGTATCCGATCTCAGCATACCAATGTCCCTTGACGCCAGCCTCGACCGAGGCAGACAGTCCGGGTGGATCTGGCCGGACACTCTGGTCGTGGCAGATCTTTTTGCCTTCGTCTTGATGATCTTCTCTTGCACCTTCCTCCCACTCCTCCCTCGCGCATCCTTGGGCGATCATCATGTTGGGATTCTCTTCTAGCCCTTCTCCTCCTCGCGCCATGCTTGTTTCTCCAACGAACCTGATCATACATAAATGCATAGACTTAGGCTGTATAAAGTTCTCATCAATCAAAGTACCAGATTCGTTTAGGAGTAAATTTACCTGTTGTTCCAGTAGCTTAGCACAAGCTCTTGTAATAGGTCCAATTCTAATCTCGTTGGACTGATCCTTTCTTGCAACAGTTGTAGCATCTTCAATAGTCATTGGGGTAGGTGTAATTGTAGGGATGTCCTCATCATCTCCCCCCCTTCAAAAGGCGTCGACCTCGACGCTCCAAGGTCTTCTCTAGCATATGGTGACAAATCAGCAACGTTGAAACTATTGCTAACTCCACCAAACTCCTCAATAGGTATATCAACCGAGTAGGCGTTATCATTAATCTTGGCTAACACCTTGTAAGGACCAGCACCACGTGGCTTCAATTTTGACTTTCGAAGTAGTGGAAACCTATCCTTGTGTAGATGCACCCAAACCATATCTCCAGGCTCGAACAACACTTCTTTCCTTGCTTGATTCCTTGCAGCAGCAATGTTCTTGCCTTTCTTCTCAATAGCTTCTCGAGTCTTCTCATGTATTTGCTTCACATAATCAGAACGTTTTGATGCCTCCATATCAACTCTCTCATGTAATGGCAGAGGCAACATATCGAGTGGCGTCAATGGCTTGAAACCATACACCACCTCAAAAGGATAAAGCTGAGTAGTTGAATGCATAGCCCTGTTGTAAGCAAACTCAACATGTGGCAAACACTCTTCCCACTCCCGCAGATTCTTTTTAATCATGGTCCTTAGTAGCTGTGACAATGTTCGATTCACCACCTCCGTTTGACCATCTGTTTGGGGATGACATGTAGTATTGAGCAGCAACTTTGTTCCTAGCTTGCCCCATAAGGTCTTCCAAAAGTAGCTCATGAACTTCACATCACGGTCAGAAACAATCGTCTTTGGTACTCCATGTAATCTCATGATGTCCCTGAAAAACAGGTTAGCAACATGCGACGCATCGTCGCTTTTGTGGCAGGCAATAAAATGAGCCATCTTAGAGAACCTATCCACTACCACAAATATAGAATCATGACTTCTCTGAGTTTTAGGTAGACCTAGCACAAAATCCATACTAATGTCTTCCCATGGAATAGTCGGTGCAGAGAGAGGTGTATACAAACCGTGAGGCTTCAGCTTAGATTTCGACTTGTGGCATGTAATACATCGCCTCACAAATCTGTACACATCACGCCTCATCTTGGTCCAATAAAAGTGATCAGCAAGCATGAGCAATGTCTTCTCACGCCCAAAGTGACCCATCAAACCACCAGCATGTGATTCCTGCACTAAGAACAAACACAACGACGATTCTGGAAAACATAGTTTGTTAGCTCGAAACAAATATCCATCATGTATATGATACTTATCCCATGCGTTTCTAAGAGCACACAAACGATATGGTTCAGCAAAATCATGGTCGGTTGCATAAAGTGCACAAATAGCTTGTAATCCAGGAATTTTAACATCAAGATTGGTTAATAGCATGTTCTTCCTAGATAGAGCATCAGCAACAACGTTTTCTTTTCCCTTCTTATAGTTAATGATGTAAGGAAAAGACTCAATGAACTCAACCCATTTAGCTAATCTTCTATGCAAGTTTGATTGAGCTTTCAAGTATTTCAATGCTTCATGATCAGAATGTATGATGAATTCTTTTAGCCACAAATAATGTTGCCAAACCTCAAGTACTCTAACAAGTGCATACAATTCTTTATCATAGATAGAATAATTCAAACGAGCACCAGTCAATTTCTCAGAAAAATAAGTATAGGCCGACGCTCTTGCATCAAAACGCCACCTATGCCTATACCACTAGCATCACATTCAACTTCAAATTGCTTCGAAAAATCAGGTAATGCAAGTAATGGTGCAGAAGTAAGCAAACGTTTTAATGTATCAAATGCAATGTCTTGAGCCGCGCCCCATACAAAAGGAACACCTTTCTTTGTCAAATCATTTAATGTGCAATGGTGCTAAAATCTTTCACAAAGCGCCTATAGAAACCAGCGAGACCGTGGAAACTACGCACTTGACTAACATTCATCGGAGTAGGCCAATTCTGAATTGATTCAATTTTAGATTGATCTACCTCTACTCCATGCTTAGAAACAGCAAATCATAGGAATATGACCTTATCTTTTGCAAATGTACACTTCTCAAGATTAGCATACAGTTTATTATCACGTAACACTTGCAAAACTTGTCTAATATGAGTGCAATGTTTAGATTCGGTGTGGCTGTATATGAGTATATCATCAAAGTAAACAACCACGAAGCAATAAACTCTCTCAAAACATGATTCATCAAACGCATGAAAGTACTAGGTGCATTAGTAAGACCAAACGGCATAACTAACCACTCATACAAACCGAATTTAGTTTTGAAAGCAGTTTTCCATTCATCCCCTTCTTTCATCCTAATTTGATGATAACCACTACGCAAGTCAATTTTAGAGAAAATAGCAGCACCACTCAATTCATCGAGCATATCCTCTAAGCGTGGAATAGGATGACGATATCGAATAGTGATGTTATTAATCGCTCTACAATCAACACACATGCGCCATGTACCATCTTTCTTAGGAACTAAAATAACAGGAACAGCACAAGGGCTAAGAGAGACACGAATGTGCCCTTTATCCAACAACGCTTGTACTTGCTTCTGAATTTCCTTAGTTTCTTCGGGATTAGTCCTGTAAGGTGCACGGTTGGGAAGTGTGGCGCCAGGAATTAGGTCCACTTGATGTTCTATACGACACAATGGGGGCAAACCTGCGGGTACATCTTCTGGAAACACATCCCCAAAATCCTGCAAAACAGAAGAGACACCAAGAGAAATAGGGGTCATGTCGTTAGAAACCAATACCTCGCCCTTATACATGAGCACAAGTGGCATGGCTATAGGATCCTCACGAAACTCTCTCATATCCTCCTTGGTGGCTAGTATCAATAAACCAGTCACTCTCTCACTTTTCGTTATATCACTCAATTTAGGCTCAATTACATCAGGAACAGCTGTTACACAGTCTCGCCGAGTGGTAGTATCTTCCTTCAAGTTCACCTCTATCTTCTGGCGAGAATCATTCACAATTTCTTGTGGTGTCATTGGCTGCATAGTAATCTTCTTTCCTTTGAATTCCAAGTGATATGTATTGGCTCGGCCATTGTGTTGCACATGGCGATCATAGAGCCAAGGCCGACCCAATAGTAGGTGACAAACAGTCATAGGAACCACATCAAAATCAATAGAATCTTTGTATGGCCCTATTTGAAAATTCACACGTACCATATGATTTACCTTCATCTCACCATTGTTGCTCAACCATTGTATGTAGTATGGCTTGGGATGAGGTAAATATGTCAAATTCAGTTTGGCACATAGTTCCTTACTTGCAAGATTTCGGCAGCTACCTCCATCAATAATTACCTTGCAAGCTTTGTTTGGTCCAACTAGAGCTTTTGTTTGAAACAAGTTGCAACGCTGGGATTCCTCAACCGGTTGCACACTAAGTACAGGTGAAGATATGACAATAGTGGGTGCATGCTCAGCATATGCATCAGCACCATCCTTGCCGTCATCAATATCATCCTCAAAAGCTTCATCTCCACTTTCTACTTCACCTTGTTCATTAACAAACATAACCTTGCTGTTTGGACAATCCTTCTTGTAGTGACCTCTACCTCCACAAGTATGGCACACTACATCACGAGTACGTGCAGTAGACATGTTCGAACCCGAGCTAGCAGCAGGAACAGCGGGTTTCCGAGCATTAGAACCAAACGAAGGTGTACTTACTGGTTTGGCCGATGGTGTAAATGGAGCAGCAGCTGGTGGCGTGACTGTAGGAGGTGTAGATCTGGCCGAAAATCTGCTGGAGGATGGAAAACGAGCGCGTGACTTCGCCTCTTCTGCCAACTGGGATTCGGCCTCTCTAGCATGATGCAACAACTCATTCATGGTCTCATACTTGTGATGACGAACAATGCTCTTGATTGGTAACTTCAGATTGTTTAGGAATCGCTGCATGGTCATCTCAATGGACTCACGAACTCGAGCACGCTGCATAAGCATCTCTATCTCCATGTAGTACTCATCAACTGTCATGGTGCCTTGCTTCAATTGCGTCAATTTATCAAAAACTGATCGCAAGTAGTTGGTTGGTATGAAACGAGCCTTCATGATTTGCTTCATCTCGCGCCAATCCATCACAGGAAGTTCATTATCCTCCCTCCTATGTTGCACAAGAGCATACCACCAACGCAAAGCATAACCATCAAATTCAGATGCTGCAAGCTTAACCTTCTTATCTTCTGGATAGTCAAATAATCGCCAGAGTTTCTCAATCTTTAATTCCCAGGTGAGGTAGTCTTCAGGATCAATGGAACCATCAAACTTAGGAATCGAGAATTTTGGCTTGCCCAAACCGTCATCAGCAGCTTGGTTGGGCACACGTGGACCACGCCCAAGTTGGGCAAACCCATGACCATGAGCAGGTGCATGGACAGGGGGAATAGCACGTCCCCTGCCAACGTGTGGAGCAGCATCAACAGCGCTACCCTCATTGACATCATCAAAAGCATCATCATGTTGAGGATCTTCCCTTCTATGCAAGGCAGCTGTCGAACCCTTAATGGACTGCTGCAAAGTAGTGACATTGACATTGAGCATAGCCACCTGCGTTTGGATAGTATCAACTGTCCCAACATGCTGATCCAATCTCATATTCATATCTTGGAGATTCTTGTCAATGGCATCTGTCGTGTTAGTAAACACACGTGTCAAGTGGGATTTCAAAGCCTCATATTCACGCCAATTGACGAGCTCCTCATCCTTCTTTTTCTGCAACACAACATCATCATCACTAGAAGACATGATTAGTAGGTTAGTGCAAAAATCAAAATCTGTATGGTGGAAACTCTCACAACTCACTCACAACTAATAAGAAAGGAGATCTTACCGTTCCAAAGTGAATAGAGATGCTCTACCAAACGAAATCAAAGACTGATGCACTTGATGTGATGAAGTGAATATCAAAGGTATAGAGAACGATCGCAGGGCACATAGGTTATTTAAGGTGGAGCTATAGGTATGGTACCCTATCTACACATAAACAAGTCCTAGTCGATCGATAAATATCCAAGAAACACACACAGTGGAGATAAACGTGGCAAAGCAACTTATGAAAAGGAATATTGCAATGCACAAGAGAGACGCTAGTAATAGCTCAAATAGAACAGGCACAAGATTGCTCAATCTACCAGTGCTATACAACAAGGCCTCCAATATTGCACACTTCTATATCTCTTTTCTTTTTGTCAGGCTTGTAGCTCTTTTCTCTTTTTTTATACTGATTCTCTTTTTTTCAACTATATTACTCAATGCAAACGAGCACAACAACTTATAACAGAACTGGGCCGGATAGTCCGGTTGATATGCGCCGGAGACTCCGGTTGGGCCGGATAGTCCGGTGTGATTCGGCCGGATAGTCCGGTTTTGCCTGTCGAAAAATTTCTGCACTGCAAACCCTAATGAGCAGCCTGTCGGAGCAAAGCAACTAGTCTCGTGGTGCGTTCCTCAAGACATGTTTGTAGATAGGCTGTGTCTATGGTATGCAAACAAAGGTACGCTATGTGGACTCGGAAAAACGACAAATACTTGCAGAAACATTAACGGTGGGAACATCAGAAAACAAGATGAAACCTTAAACCTAGACACAAACGAAAACTAGACTCCTACGACGAAAAACCTGCAGATCGGATCTACGAGAAGATACAATCAGCAACTAAAACTCGAAAACGATGCAATCTAGTCTATGGCAAATCTTTTTGTAAGGCATTTTCTGTATAGGACGAAAACACTCTCTAATCTATGGATGGATTTGTGGATGCTTACCGAGGCAACACTGGAAATCTGATACCAAGATGATATGGGGTGGCCCGATCTTCTCAGTAAGCGGATGGCAATGATAACGGTGGATGATAGATAACTAGCCTGTAGCTATGAACTCTCCCGCTCGATCCCTGATGCCAATGCAACAGCTCTCGAACCTTGTAGGATATTCACAACACCACGCTCTTGCGCACGCAGCCGTGACCATGAACGGTAGTATGCAATCTACTAATTCCCAATGGAACAATAGATCACACTCAATTATAGTTGGTAGATTCGAACGCAGGGTAATTCCAGAAGTTCTATGAAAGAAACAACTCCAAAATATTTTAACGTGGTCTAAACCCTAACTAGAGGTCATCCCATAGCTTATAAGGGCGGCTGGAACGACCAGAAACCGAAACTAAACGCAAAAGACTCAAACTGATACAAACCGACTCGGACCAGATTCGGTCGGCGGGTGGACACTCCGGTCCAAATCGGTGGATACCGGTCAGCCGGACACTCGGTGAAGTCTCAACAGTCAGTCTGGCCGGAAACTTTGAAGTTTCCGTGGTGTCTGGTAGTATCCGACGCATACTGAATGCCCACGCCAGGGCCGCCTCGACCACCGGACGACGATGCAGGTGGATCTGGCCGGACACTCCGGTCGTGGCAGATCTTTTTGCCTTTGTCTTGATGATCTTCTCTTGCGCCTTCCTCCCGCTCCTCCCTCGCGCATCCTTGGGTGATCATCATGTTGGGCATCTCTTCTAGCCCTTCTCCTCCTTGCGCCATGCTTGTTTCTCCAACGAACCTGATCATACATAAATGAATAGACTTAGGCAGTATAAAGTTCTCATCAATCAAAGTACCAGATTCGTTTAGGAGTAAATTCACCTGTTGTTCCAGTAGCTTAGCACGACCTCTTATAATAGGTCCAATTCTAATCTCATTGGACTGATCCTTTCTTGCAACAGTTGTAGCATCTTCAATAGTCATTGGGGTAGGTGTAATTATAGGGATGTCCTCATCACACATGCAATGACACTGGGTGTGGTTCATGATATGGTTTGTGAGAAGATCACACATGCAATGACTCCAGTGGATCTATGTGTGGTTCATGGGAAGAACACACATGCAATGACACTGGGTGAGGTTCATGATATTGTTTGTGAGAAGAACACACATGCAATGACACTGGTGGATCCATATGTGGTCTGTGAGAAGAACACACATGCAATGACACTGGGTGTGGTTCATGATATGGTTTGTGAGAAGAACACGCATGCTATGACACTGGTGGATCCATGTGTGGTCTTTGGGAAGAACACACATGCAATGACACTGGATCCATGTGTGGTCTGTGAGAATAACACACATCCAATGACTCTAGCTGTGGTTCATGAAAAGAGCAGACATGCAATGACACTGGTGGATCCATGTGTGGTTCATGAGAAGAACACACATGCAATGACACCGGTGGATCCATGTGTGGTTTATGGGAAGAACACACATGCAATGACACTGGATGTGGTTCATGATATGGTCTGTGAGAAGAACACACATGCAATGACACTGGTGGATCCATGTGTGGTTCATGGGAAGAACACACATGCAATGACACTTGGTGAGGTTCATGATATGGTTTGTGAGAAGAACACACATGCAATGACACTGGTGGATCCATGTGTGGTCTGTGAGAAGAACACACATGCAATGGCACTGGGTGTGGTTCATGATATGGTTTGTGAGAAGAACACGCATGCTATGACACTGGTGGATCCATGTGTGGTCTTTGGGAATAACACAGATGCAATGACACTGGATCCATGTGTCGTCTGTGAGAAGAACACACATCCAATGACTCTAGTTGTTGTTCATGAAAAGAGCAGACATGCAATGACACTGGTGGATCCATGTGTGGTTCATGGGAAGAACACACATGCGATGACACTGGGTGGATCCATGTGTGGTTCATGAGAAGAGCAGACATGCAATGACACTGGGTGTGGTTCATGATATGGTTCATGAAAAGAACACACATGCAATGACAACGGTGGATCATGGGAAGAACACACATGCAATGACACTGGGTGTGGTTCATGAAATGGTCTATGAGAAGAACACACATGCAATGACACTGGTGGATCCATGTGTGGTCTGTGAGGAGAACACACATGCAATGACACTGGGTGTGGTTCATGATATGGTTTGTGAGAAGAACACACATGCAATGACACTGGTGGATCCATGTGTGGTCTTTGGGAAGACCACACATGCAATGACACTGGATCCATGTGTGGTCTGTGAGAAGAACACACATCCAATGACTCTAGCTGTGGTTCATGAAAAGAGCAGACATGCAATGTCACTGGTGGATCCATGTGTGGTTCATGGGAAGAACACACATGCAATGACTCTGGTGAATGTGGTTTGTGAAAAGAACATACATGCAATGACTCTAGCTGTGGTTAGTGAGAAGAACACACATGCAACGACACCGGGTGAGGTTCATGATATGGTTTGTGAGAGGAACACACATGCAATGACACTGGGTGTGGTTCATTATATGGTTTGTGAGAAGAACACACATGCAATGACACTGTTGGATCCATGTGTGGTCTTTGGGAAGAACACACATGCAATGACACTGGATCCATGTGTGGTCTGTGAGAAGAACACACATCCAATGACTCTAGCTGTGGTTCATGAAAAGAGCAGACATGCAATGACACTGGTGGATCCATGTGTGGTTCATGGGAAGAGCAGACATGCAATGACACAGGTGATATGTGGTCTGTGAGAAGAACACACATGCAATGACTCTAGCTGTGGTTAATGAAAAGAGCTGACATGCAGTGACACCGGTGGATCCATGTGTGGTTCAAGGGAAGAACACACATGCAATGACACTGGGTGTGGTTCATGATATGGTCTGTGAGAAGAACACACATGCAATGACACGGTGGATCCATGTGTGGTCTGTGAGAAGAGCAGACATGCAATGACACCGGTGGATCCATGTGTGATTTGTGAGAAGAACACACATGCAATGACACTGGTGGATCCATGTGTGGTCTTTGAGAAGAACACACATGCAATGACACTGGTGATATGTGGTCTGTGAGAAGAACACACATCCAATGACTCTAGCTGTGGTTCATGAAAAGAGCTGACATGCAATGACACTGGTGGATCCATGTGTGGTTCATGGAAAGAACGCACATGCAATGACACTGGTGGATCCATGTGTGGTCTCTTTGAAGAGCAGACATGCAATGACACTGGTGGATCAATGTGTGGTCTGTGAGAAGAACACACATCCAATGACTCTAGATATGGTTCATAAAAAGAGCAGACATGCAATGACACTGGTGGATCCATGTGTGGTTCATGGGATGAACACACATGCGATGACACTGGGTGGATCCATGTGTGGTCTGTGAGAAGAACACACATGCAATGACACTGGGTGTGGTTCATGATATGGTTTGTGAGAAGAACACGCATGCAATGACACTGGTGGATCCATGTGTGGTCTTTGGGAAGAACACACATGCAATGACACTGGTGATATGTGGTCTGTGAGAAGAACACACATCCTGATGAGGACATCCCTATAATTACACCTACCCCAATGGCTAATGAAGTTGTTCCAATTGCAAAGAAGGATCAATCCAATGAGATAAGGATTGGACCAATCACAAGAGCTCATGCCAAGCTACTAGAACAACAGGTGAACTTGTTTCTTAATGAACCTGGTGTTTTAGTTAATGAGAATTTTATACTACCTAAGTCTTTGAATTATTGCATGATCAGGTACTTAGGAGAAGAAGGTGAAGCACGGAGCGAGGAGCTAATGGAACAAGTCGTGTTGATCAATGAAGAATGCGCGAGGGAGGAGAGGGAGGAAGCGCAAGGAGCTGTCCAAGACGAAGATCAACAAGAGGAGGAAGTTCTCTGCCCGGCAGAGAAAAGCCTCATTCTCGCACGCAGTGGCGCAGAAAACCGACTAGGACTCTGCCACGGCAGAGCCAGTCCTGGCCGAGCCACTTGTGGCCGGTTTGTATCCAGGTTGCACCATAGGCCGCCGCTTCTTGGACCCATAAATAGATGGGGGCGTCGTAGTTTAGGGTTAGACCACGTTAAAATATTTTGGAGTTGTTTCTTTCATAGAATCTCTGAAATTACCCTGTGTTCGAATTTACCAACTATAATTGAGTGTGATCTGTTGTTCCATTGGGAATTAGTAGATTGCATACTACTGTTCGTGGTCACGGCTGCGTGCGCAAGAGCGTGGTGTTGTGAATATCCTACAAGGTTTGAGAGTTGTTGCATTGGCATCAGGGATCGAGCAGGAGAGTTCATAGCTATAGGCTAGTTATCTATCATCCACCATCACCATCGACAAGTGCTTGCTGACAAGATCGGGCCACCCCATATCATCTTGGTATCAGATTTCCTCGTTGCTTCGGTAAGCAATCCACAATCCATCCATAGATTAGAGAGTGTTTTTAGTCCTATCCAGAAAAAGCCCCACAAAAAGAGTTGTCATAGACTAGATTGCATCGTAGACGAGTAATAGTTGCTGGTCATGTTCATCCTTTAGTTTCGATCTAGATCTGTTCTTCGTCGTTTTGTTCTATTGTTTTTAGTCGTTTGCCACCATTGTTTTCCGCCACCATCAAGTCAGATCTGATCTACTCTAAGAGTCCTAGTCTTCTACTCTTGGCTGAGTCGGAATTTTAAAAAAAAAGCAAGATAGCAAAAGGAAAAGTATCAAGGAAAAGCTATCCAAAAGAAAAAGAAAAAGTTGTATTAAAAAAAGGAGAATTTGAGCAAGAGGCCTAGTGTTATCTTTGTGCACCGGTAGATTGAGCAATCTTGTGCCTGTTTACTTTGAGCTTTGCTAGTGTCTCTCGAGCGTAGTGCAACGCCCTTTATAGTTGCATTACCACATTTTTCTCCACGTGTGTGTTTCTTAGGTATTTGTACGATCAACAGTAGGACTTGTTTGCGGTGTAGTTAGGATACCATACCTACAGCTCCACCATAAATACCTTGTGTGCCTTGTGATCATTCTCTATACCTTTGATATTCACTTCATCACATCAAGTGCATCAGTCTTTGATTTCGTTTGGGTAGAGCATCTCTATTCACCTTGGAACGGTAAGATCTCCTTTCTTATTAGTTGTGAGTGAGCTGTGAGAGTGCCACCATACAGATTTTTGATTTTGTGCACTAACCTACTGATCATGTATTCTAGTGATGATGATGTTGTGATGCAGAAAAAGAAGGATGAGGAACTCATCAATTGGCGTGAATATGAGGCTTTGAAGTCCCACTTGACACGTGTGTTTACTCACACGACAGATGCCATTGACAAGAATCTCCAGGATATGAATGTGAGATTGGATCACCATGTTGGAACGGTTGATACTATTCAAACACAAGTGGCTACGCTCAATGTCAATGTCACCGCTTTGCAGCAATCCATTGAGGGTTTGACAGCCGCTTTACATAGAAGGGAAGAGCCTCAACATGATGATGCCTTTGATGATTTTGATGAGGGTAGCGCTGTGGATGTTGCTCCACATGTTGGCAGGGACGTGCTATTCCCCCTGCCCATGCACCTGCCCATGCACCTGCTCATGGCCGTGGGTATGCTCCTCTTGGGCGTGCTCAACGTGTTCCCAACCAAACTGCTGATGATGGTTTGGGCAAGCCAAAATTCTCAATTCCTAAGTTTGATGGTTCCATTGATCCTGAAGACTACCTCACATGGGAGTTGAAAATTGAGAAACTCTGGCGCTTATTTGACTATCCAGAAGATAAGAAGGTAAAGCTTGCGGCAAGTGAATTTGATGGTTATGCTTTGCATTGGTGGGATGCTCTTGTGCAACATAGGAGGGAGGACAATGAACTTCCTGTGATGGATTGGCGCGAGATGAAGCAAATCATGAAAGCTCGTTTCGTCCCAACCAACTACTTGTGTTCAGTTTTTGATAAATTGACGCAAGTGAAGCAAGGAACAATGACAGTTGATGAGTACTACATGGAGATGGAGATGCTTATGCAGCGTGCTAGAATTCATGAGTCCATTGAGTTGACCATGCAGCGATTCCTAAACAATTTGAAGTTACCAATCAAGAGCATTGTTCGTCATCACAAGTATGAGACCATGAATGAGTTGTTGCATCATGCTAGAGAGGCCGAATCCCAGTTGGCAGAAGAGGCGAAGTCACGTACTCGTTTTCCATCCTCCAGATTTTCAGCGGACCTATTCCTCCCTGACAGCGTCACCAAATGCTGTTCGTTTACCATCGGCCAAACTAGCAAGTACACCTTCGCTTGGTTCTAATGCTCGAAACCCGCTGCTAGCTCGGGTTCCAACATGTCTATTGCACGTACGCGTGATGTGGTGTGCCACACTTGTGGTGGTAGAGGTCACTACAAGAAGGATTGTCCAAACAGCAAGGTTATGTTTGTTAATGAACAAGGTGAAGTAGAAAGTGGAGATGAAGCTTCTGATGTTGATATTGATGATGGCGAGGATGGTGCTGATGCATACGCTGAGCGTGCACCAACTATCGTAGTGTCTTCACGTGTACTTAGTGTGCAACCGGTTGAGGAATCCCAGCGTTGCAACTTGTTCCAAACAAAAGCTCTAGTTGGACCAAATAAAGCTTGCAAGGTCATTATTGATGGAGGTAGCTGCAGAAATCTTGCAAGTAAGGAATTATGTGCCAAACTAAATTTGACATACTTACCTCATCCCAAGCCATACTACATACAATGGTTGAGCAACAATGGTGAGATGAAGGTAAATCATATGGTACGAGTGAACTTTCAAATAGGGCCATACAAAGATTCTATTGATTTTGATGTGGTTCCTATGACTGTTTGTCACCTCCTATTGGGTCGGCCATGGCTCTATGATCGCCATGTGCAACAAAATGGCCGAGCCAATACATATCACTTGGAATTCAAAGGAAGAAAGATTACTATGCAGCCAATGACACCACAAGAAATTGTTAATGATTCTCGCCAGAAGATAGAGGTGAATTTGAAGGAAGATACTACCACTCGGCGAGATTGTGCGACAGCTGTTCCTGATGTAATTGAGCCTAAATTGAGTGATATAACGAAAAGTGAGAGAGTGCCTGGTTTATTGATATTAGCCACTAAGGAAGATATGATAGAATTTCGTGAGGATCCTACAACCATGCCACTTGTGCTCATGTATAAGGGCGAGGTATTGGTTTCTAACGACATGACCCCTATTTCTCTTGGTGTTTCATCTGTTTTGCAGGAATTTGGAGATGTGTTTCCAGAAGACGTACCCGCAGGTTTGCCTCCCTTGCGTGGTATAGAACATCAAGTGGATCTGATTCCTGGCACCACACTTCCCAACCGTGCACCCTACAGGACTAATCCCGAAGAAACTAAGGAAATTCAGAAGCAAGTACAAGCGTTGATGGATAAAGGGTACATTCGTGTCTCTCTTAGCCCTTGTGCTGTTCCTGTTATTTTAGTTCCTAAGAAAGATGGTACAAGGCGCATGTGTGTTGATTGTAGAGTGATTAATAACATCACTATTTGATATCGTCATCCTATTCCACGCTTAGAGGATATGCTAGATGAATTGAGTGGTGCTGCTATTTTCTCTAAAATTGACTTGCGTAGTGGTTATCATCAAATTAGGATGAAAGAAGGGGATGAATGGAAAACTGCTTTCAAAACTAAATTCGGTTTGTATGAGTGGTTAGTTATGCCTTTTGGTCTTACTGATGCACCTAGTACTTTCATGCATTTGATGAATCATGTTTTGAGAGAGTTTATTGGTCGTTTTGTGGTTGTTTACTTTGATGATATACTTATATACAGCCACACCGAATCTGAACATTGCACTCATATTAGACAAGTTTTGCAAGTGTTACGTGATAATAAACTATATGCTAATCTTGAGGAGTGTACATTTGCAAAAGATAAGGTCATATTCCTAGGATTTGTTGTTTCTAAGCATGGAGTAGAGGTGGATCAATCTAAAATTGAATCAATTCAGAATTGGCCTACTCCAATGAATGTAAGTCAAGTGCGTAGTTTCCATGGTCTCGCTGGTTTCTATAGGCGCTTTGTGAAAGATTTTAGCACCATTGCTGCACCTTTGAATGATTTGACAAAGAAAGGTGTTCCTTTTATATGGGGCGCGGCCCAAGACATTGCTTTTGATACTTTGAAACGTTTGCTTACTTCTGCACCATTGCTTGCATTACCTGATTTTTCGAAGCAATTTGAAGTTGAATGTGATGCTAGTGGTATAGGCATAGGTGGCGTTTTGATGCAAGAGGGTCGGCCTATAGCTTATTTTTCTGAGAAATTGACTGGTGCTCGTTTGAATTCAATCTATGATAAAGAATTGTATGCACTTGTTAGAGTACTTGAGGTTTGGCAACATTATTTGTGGCCAAAGGAATTCATCATACATTCTGATCATGAAGCATTGAAATACTTGAAAGCTCAATTAAACTTGCATAGAAGATTAGCTAAATGGGTTGAGTTTATTGAGTCTTTTCCTTACATCATTACTTATAAGAAGGGAAAAGAGAACGTTGTTGCTGATGCTCTATCTAGGAAGAACATGCTATTAACCAATCTTGATGTTAAAATTCCTGGATTAGAAGCTATTTGTGCACTTTATGCAACTGACCATGATTTTGCTGAACCATATCGTTTGTGTGCTCTTAGAAACGCATGGGATAAGTATCATATACATGATGGATATTTGTTTCGAGCTAACAAACTATGTATTCCAGAATCGTCGTTGCATTTGTTTTTAGTGCAGGAATCACATGCTGGTGGTTTGATGGGTCACTTTGGGCGTGAGAAGACGTTGCTCATGCTTGCTGATCACTTTTATTGGCCCAAGATGAGGCGTGATGTGTACAGATTTGTGAGCCGATGTATTACATGCCACAAGTCGAAATCTAAGCTGAAGCCTCACGGTTTGTATACACCTCTCTCTGCACCTACTACTCCATGGGAAGACATTAGTATGGATTTTATGCTAGGTCTACCTAAAACTTAGAGAGGTCATGATTCTATATTTGTGGTAGTAGATAGGTTCTCTAAGATGGCTCATTTTATTGCCTGCCACAAAAGCGACGATGCGTCGCATGTTGCTAACTTGTTTTTCAGGGACATCGTGAGATTACATGGAGTACCAAAGACGATTGTTTCTGACCGTGATGTGAAGTTCATGAGCTACTTTTGGAAGACCTTATGGGGGAAGCTAGGAACAAAGTTGTTGTTCAGTACTACATGTCATCCCCAAACAGATGGTCAAACGGAGGTGGTGAATAGAACATTGTCACAGCTGCTAAGGACCATGATTAAAAAGAATCTGCGGGAGTGGGAAGAGTGTTTGCCACATGTTGAGTTTGCTTACAACAGGGTTGTGCATTCAACTACTCAGCTTTGTCCTTTTGAGGTGGTGTATGGTTTCAAGCCATTGACGCCACTTGATATGTTGCCTCTGCCATTACATGAGAGAGTTGATATGGAGGCATCAAAACGTGCTGATTATGTGAAGAAAATACATGAGAAGACTCGAGAGGCTATTGAGAAGAAAGGCAAGAACATTGCTGCTGCAAGGAATCAAACACGAAAAGAAGTGTTGTTCGAGCCTGGAGATATGGTTTGGGTGCATCTACGCAAGTATAGGTTCCCACTACTTCGAAAATCAAAATTGAAGCCACGTGGTGCTGGTCCTTACAAGGTGTTAGCCAAGATTAATGATAATGCCTACTCGGTTGATATACCTATTGAGGAGTTTGGTGGAGTTAGCAACAGCTTCAATGTTGCTGATTTGTCACCATATGCTGGAGAAGACCTTGGAGCGTCGAGGTCGATGCCTTTTGAAGGGGGGAGATGATGAGGACATCCCTACAATTACACCTACCCCAATTGCTAATGAAGTTGTTCCAATTGCAAAGAAGGATCAATCCAATGAGATAAGGATTGGACCAATCACAAGAGCTCGTGCCAAGCTACTAGAACAACAGGTGAACTTGTTTCTTAATGAACCTGGTGTTTTAGTTAATGAGAATTTTATACTACCTAAGTCTTTGAATTATTGCATGATCAGGTACTTAGGAGAAGAAGGTGAAGCACAGAGCGAGGAGCTAATGGAACAAGGCGTGTTGATCAATGAAGAATGCGCGAGGGAGGAGAGGGAGGAAGCGCAAGGAGCTATCCAAGACGAAGATCAACAAGAGGAGGAAGTTCTCTGCCTCGGCAGAGAAAAGCCTCGTTCTACTGCAGCGGGTTGCCAGCGGCAGAAAAACCGACTAGGACTCGCTTACCAGCGAGCAGTCTAATGAAGCCACTTTTGGCCGGTTGATCTTTTGGGTGGAACCCACTCGGGTTCCACCATAGGCCGCCGCCTCTTGGACCCATAAATAGATGGGGACGTCGTAGTTTAGGGTTAGACCACGTTAAAATATTTTGGAGTTGTTCCTTTCATAGAACCTCTGAAATTACCCTGTGTTCGAATTTACCAACTATAATTGAGTGTGATCTGTTGTTCCATTGGGAATTAGTAGATTGCATACTACCGTTCGTGGTCACGGCTGCGTGCGTAAGAGCGTGGTGTTGTGAATATCCTACAAGGTTTGAGAGCTGTTGCATTGGCATCAGGGATCGAGCGGGAGCGTTCATAGCTACAGGCTAGTTATCTATCATCCACCATCACCATCGACAAGTCCTTGCTGAGAAGATCGGGCCACCCCATATCACATCCAATGACTCTAGCTATGGTTCATGAAAAGAGCAGACATGCAATGACATTGGTGGATCCATGTGTTTTTCATGGGAAGAACACACATGCGATGACACTGGGTGGATCCATGTGTGGTTCATGAGAAGAGCAGACATGCAATGACACTGGTGGATCCATATGTGGTCCCTGGGAAGAACACACATGCAATAACATTGGGTGTGGTTCATGATATGGTTTGTGAGAAGAACACACATGCAATGACACTGGTGGATCCATGTGTGGTCTATGAGAAGAACACACATGCAATGACACTGGGAGTGGTTCATGATATGGTTTGTGAGAAGAACACACATGCAATGACACTGGTGGATCCATGTGTGGTCTTTAGGAAGAACACACATGCAATGACACTGGTGATATGTGGTCTGTGAGAAGAACACACATCCAATGACTCTAACTGTGGTTCATGAAAAGAGCAGACATGCAATGACACTGGTGGATCCATGTGTGGTTCATGAAAAGAACACACATGCGATAACACTGGGTGGATCCATGTGTGGTTCATGAGAAGAGCAGACACGCAATGACATTGGGTGTGGTTCATGATATGGTTCATGAGAAGAACACACATGCAATGACACCGGTGGATCCATGTGTGGTTCATGGGAAGAACACACATGCAATGACTCTGGTGATATGTGGTTTGTGAGAAGAATAGACATGCAATGACTCTAGCTATGGTCTGTGAGAAGAACACACATGCAATGACACTGGGTGTGGTTCATGATATGGTTTGTGAGAAGAACACACATGCAATGACACTGGTGGATCCATGTGTGGTCTTTGGGAAGAACACACATGCAATGACACTGGTGATATGTGGTTTGTGAGAAGAACACACATCCCAAGACTCTAGCTGTGGTTCATAAAAAGAGCAGACATGCAATGACACTGGTGGATCCATGTGTGGTTCATGGGAAGAACACACATGCAATGACACTGGGTGTGGTTCATGATATGGTTAGTGAAAAAAACACACATGCAATGACACTGGTGGATCCATGTGTGGTCTTTGGGAAGAACACACATGCAATGACACTGGTGATGTGTGGTATGTGGGAAGAGCAGACATGCAATGACACTGGTGATGTGTGGTATGTGGGAAGAGTAGACATGCAATGACACTAGTGGATCCATGTGTGGTTCATGGGAAGAACACACATGCAATGACACCGGGTGTGGTTCATGATATGGTCTGTGAGAAGAACACACATGCAATGACACTGGTGGATCCATGTGTGGTCTGTGAGAAGAACACACATGCAATGACACTGGGTGTGGTTCTTGATATGGTTTGTGAGAAGAACACACACATGTAATGACACTGGTGGATCCATGTGTGGCCTATGAGAAGAACACACATGCAATGACACTGGGTGTGGTTCATGATATGGTTTGTGAGAAGAACGCACATGCAATGACACTGCTGGATCCATGTGTGGTCTCTGGGAAGAACACACATGCAATGACACTGGATCCATGTGTGGTCTGTGAGAAGAACACACATCCAATGACTCTAGTTGTGGTTCATGAAAAGAGCAGACATGCAATGACACTGGTGGATCCATGTGTGGTTTATGGGAAGAACACACATGCAATGACTCTGGTGATATGTGGTTTGTGAAAAGAATAGACATGCAATGACTCTAGCTATGGTCTGTGAGAAGAACACACATGCAATGACACTGGGTGTGGTTCATGATATGGTTTGTGAGAAGAACACACATGCAATGACACTGGTGGATCCATGTGTGGTATTTGGGAAGAACACACATGCAATGACACTGGTGATATGTGGTTTGTGAGAAGAACACACATCCAATGACTCTAGCTGTGGTTCATAAAAAGAGCAGACATGCAATGACACTGGTGGATCCATGTGTGGTTCATGGGAAGAACACACATGCAATGACACTGGGTGTGGTTCATGATATGGTTAGTGAGAAAACACACATGCAATGACACTGGTGGATCCATGTGTGGTCTTTGGGAAGAACACACATGCAATGACACTGGTGATGTGTGGTATGTGGGAAGAGCAGACATGCAATGACACTGGTGATGTGTGGTATGTGGGAAGAGTAGACATGCAATGACACTAGTGGATCCATGTGTGGTTCATGGGAAGAACACACATGCAATGACACCGGGTGTGGTTCATGATATGGTCTGTGAGAAGAACACACATGCAATGACACTGGTGGATCCATGTGTGGTCTGTGAGAAGAACACACATGCAATGACACTGGGTGTGGTTCATGATATGGTTTGTGAGAAAAACACACATGTAATCACACTGGTGGATCCATGTGTGGTCTTTGGGAAGAACACACATGTAATGACACTGGTGGATCCATGTGTGGCCTATGAGAAGAACACACATGCAATGACACTGGGTGTGGTTCATGATATGGTTTGTGAGAAGAACGCACATGCAATGACACTGCTGGATCCATGTGTGGTCTCTGGGAAGAACACACATGCAATGACACTGGATCCATGTGTGGTCTGTGAGAAGAACACACATCCAATGACTCTAGTTGTGGTTCATGAAAAGAGCAGACATGCAATGACAATGGTGGATCCATGTGTGGTTCATGGGAAGAACACACATGCAATGACTCTGGTGATATGTGATTGTGAAAAGAATAGACATGCAATGACTCTACTTGTGGTTAGTGAGGAGAAGACACATGCAATGACACTGGGTGTGGTTCATGATATGGTTTGTGAGAAGAACACACATGCATTGACTCCAGTGGATCCATGTGTGATTCATGGGAAGAACACACATGCAATGACACTGGGTGAGGTTAATGATATGGTTTGTGAGAAGAACACACATGCAATGACACTGGTGGATCCATGTGTGGTCTGTGAGAAGAACACACATGCAATGACACTGGGTGTGGATCCATGTGTGGTTTGTTAGAAGAACACACATGCAATGACACTTGTGGATCCATGTGTGGTCTTTGGGAAGAACACACATGCAATGACACTGGATCCATGTGTGGTCTATGAGAATAACACACATCCAATGACTCTAGCTGTGGTTCATGAAAAGAGCAGACATGCAATAACACTGGTGGATCCATGTGTGGTTCATGGAAAGAACACACATGCAATGACACTGGTGGATCCATGTGTGGTCTCTGGGAAGAGCAGACATGCAATGACACTGGTGGATCCATGTGTGGTCTGTGAGAAGAACACACATCCAATGACTCTAGATGTGGTTCATGAAAAGAGTAGACATGCAATGACACTGGTGGATCCATGTGTGGTTCATGGGAAGAACACACATGCGGTGACACTGGGTGGATCCATGTGTGGTCTGTGAGAAGAACACACATGCAATGACACTGGGAGTGGTTCATGATATGGTTTGTGAGAAGAACACGCATGCAATGACACTGGTGGATCCATGTGTGGTCTTTGGGAAAAACACACATGCAATGACACTAGTGATATGTGGTCTGTGAGAAGAACACACATCCAATGACTCTAACTGTGGTTCATGAAAAGAGCAGATATGCAATGACACTGGTGGATCCATGTGTGGTTCATGGGAAGAAAACACATGCGATGACACTGGGTGGATCCATGTGTGGTTCATGAGAAGAGCATACATGCAATGACACGGGTGGATCCATGTGTCGTTCATGGGAAGAACACACATGCAATTACATTGGGTGTGGTTCATGATATGGTTTGTGAGAAGAAGACACATGCAATGACACTAGTGGATCCATGTGTGGTCTGTGAGAAGAACACACATGCAATTACACTGGGTGTGGTTCATGATATGGTTTGTGAGAAGAACACACATGCAATGACACTGGTGGATCCATGTGTGGTCTGTGAGAAGAACACACATGCAATGACACTGGGTGTGGATCCATGTGTGGTTTGTTAGAAGAACACACATACAATGACACTTGTGGATCCATGTGTGGTCTTTGGGAAGAACACACATGCAATGACACTGGATCCATGTGTGGTCTGTGAGAATAACACACATCCAATGACTCTAGCTGTGGTTCATGAAAAGAGCAGACATGCAATAACACTGGTGGATCCATGTGTGGTTCATGGAAAGAACATACATGCAATGACACTGGTGGATCCATGTGTGGTCTCTGGGAAGAGCAGACATGCAATGACACTGGTGGATCCATGTGTGGTCTGTGAGAAGAACACACATCCAATGACTCTAGATGTGGTTCATGAAAAGAGTAGACATGCAATGACACTGGTGGATCCATGTGTGGTTCATGGGAAGAACACACATGCGGTGACACTGGGTGGATCCATGTGTGGTCTGTGAGAAGAACACACATGCAATGACACTGGGTGTGGTTCATGATATGGTTTGTGAGAAGAACACGCATGCAATGACACTGGTGGATCCATGTGTGGTCTTTGGGAAGAACACACATGCAATGACACTAGTGATATGTGGTCTGTGAGAAGAACACACATCCAATGACTCTAATTGTGTTTCATGAAAAGAGCAGACATGCAATGACACTGGTGGATCCATGTGTGGTTCATGGGAAGAAAACACATGCGATGACATTGGGTGGATCCATGTGTGGTTCATGCGAAGAGCAGACATGCAATGACACTGGTGGATCCATGTGTCGTTCATGGGAAGAACACACATGCAATTACATTGGGTGTGGTTCATGATATGGTTTGTGAGAAGAAGACACATGCAATGACACTAGTGGATCCATGTGTGGTCTGTGAGAAGAACACACATGCAATGACACTGGGTGTGGTTCATGATATGGTTTGTGAGAAGAACACACATGCAATGACACTGGTGGATCCATGTGTGGTCTGTGAGAAGAACACACATGCAATGACACTTGGTGTGGATCCATGTGTGGTTTGTTAGAAGAACACACATACAATGACACTTGTGGATCCATGTGTGGTCTTTGGGAAGAACACACATGCAATGACACTGGATCCATGTGTGGTCTGTGAGAATAACACACATCCAATGACTCTAGTTGTGGTTCATGAAAAGAGCAGACATGCAGTAACACTGGTGGATCCATGTGTGGTTCATGGAAAGAACACACATGCAATCACACTGGTGGATCCATGTGTGGTCTCTGGGAAGAGCAGACATGCAATGACACTGGTGGATCCATGTGTGGTCTGTGAGAAGAACACACATCCAATGACTCTAGATGTGGTTCATGAAAAGAGTAGACATGCAATGACACTGGTGGATCCATGTGTGGTTCATGGGAAGAACACACATGCGGTGACACTGGGTGGATCCATGTGTGGTCTGTGAGAAGAACACACATGCAATGACACTGGGTGTGGTTCATGATATGGTTTGTGAGAAGAACACGCATGCAATGACACTGGTGATATGTGGTCTGTGAGAAGAACACACATCCAATGACTCTAATTGTGGTTCATGAAAAGAGCAGACATGCAATGACACTGGTGGATCCATGTGTGGTTCATGGGAAGAAAACACATGCGATGACATTGGGTGGATCCATGTGTGGTTCATGCGAAGAGCAGACATGCAATGACACTGGTGGATCCATGTGTCGTTCATGGGAAGAACACACATGCAATTACATTGGGTGTGGTTCATGATATGGTTTGTGAGAAGAAGACACATGCAATGACACTAGTGGATCCATGTGTGGTCTGTGAGAAGAACACACATGCAATGACACTGGGTGTGGTTCATGATATGGTTTGTGAGAAGAACACACATGCAATGACACTGGATCCATGTGTGTTCTGTGAGAAGAACACACATCCAATGACTCTAGCTGTGGTTCATGAAAAGAGCACGCATGCAATGACACTGGTGGATCCATGTGTGGTTCATGAAAAGAACATATATGCGATAACACTGGGTGGATCCATGTGTGGTTCATGAGAAGAGCAGACATGCAATGACACTGGGTGTGGTTCATGATATGGTTCATGAGAAGACCACACATGCAATGACACCGGTGGATCCATGTGTGGTTCATAGGAAGAACACACATGCAATAACTCTGGTGATATGTGGTTTGTGAAAAGAATAAACATGCAATGACTCTAGCTGTGGTTCATGGGAAGAACACACATGCAATGACACTGGGTGTGGTTCATGATATGGTTAGTGAGAAGAACACACATGCAATGACATTGGTGGATCCATGTGTGGTCTTTGGGAAGAACACACATGCAATGACAGTGGTGATGTGTGGTATGTGGGAAGAGCAGACATGCAATGACACTGGTGGATCCATGTGTGGTTCATGGCAAGAACACACATGCAATGACTCTGATGATATGTGGTTTGTGAAAAGAACAGACATGCAATGACTCTAGCTGTGGTTAGTGAGAAGAAGACACATGCAATGACACTGGGTGTGGTTCATGATATGGTTTGTGAGAAGAACACACATGCAATGACACTGGTGGATCCATGTGTGGTCTTTGGGACGAACACACATGCAATGGCACTGGATCCATGTGTGGTCTGTGAGAAGAACACACAGCCAATGACTCTAGCTGTGGTTCATGAAAAGAGCAGACATGCAATGACACTAGTAGATCCATGTGTGGTTCATGAAAAGAACACATATGCGATAACACTAGGTGGATCCATGTGTGGTTCATGAGTGAACAGACATGCAATGACACTAGGTGTGGTTCATGATATGGTTCATGAGAAGAACACACATGCAATGACACCGGTGGATCCATGTGTTGTTCATGGGAAGAAAACACATGCAATGACTCTGGTGATATGTGGTTTGTGAAAAGAATAGACATGCAATGACTCTAGCTATGGTCTGTGAGAAGAACACACATGCAATGACACTGGGTGTGGTTCATGATATGGTTTGTGAGAAGAACACACATGCAATGATACTGGTGGATCCATGTGTGGTCTTTGAGAAGAACACACATGCAATGACACTGGTGATATGTGGTATGTGAGAAGAACACACATTCAATGACTCTAGCTATGGTTCATGAAAAGAGCAGACATGCAATGACACTGGTGGATCCATGTGTGGTTCCTGGGAAGAACACACATGCAATGACAATTGGTGTGGTTCATGATATTGTTTTTGAGAACACACATGCAATGACACTAGTGGATCCATGTGTGGTTTGTGAGAAGAACACACATGCAATGACACTGGGTGTGGTTCATGATATGGTTTGTGAGAAGAACACACATGCAATGACACTGGTGGATCCATGTGTGGTCTTTGAGAAGAACACACATGCAATGACACTAGATCCATGTGTGGTCTGTGAGAAGAACACACATCCAATGACGCTCGCTGTGGTTCATGAAAAGAGCACGCATGCAATGACACTGGTGGATCCATGTGTGGTTCATGAAAAGAACACATATGCGATAACACTGGGTGGATCCATGTGTGGTTCATGAGAAGAGCAGACATGCAATGACACTAGGTGTGGTTCATGATATGGTTCATGAGAAGAACACACATACAATGACACCGGTGGATCTATGTGTGGTTCATGGGAAGAACACACATGCAATGACTCTGGTGATATGTGGTTTGTGAAAAGAATAAACATGCAATGACTCTAGCTGTGGTCTGTGAGAAGAACACACATGCAATGACACTGGGTGTGGTTCATGATATGGTTTGTGAGAAGAACACACATGCAATGACACTGGTGGATCCATGTGTGGTCTTTGGGAAGAACACACATGCAATGACACTAGTGATATGTGGTCTGTGAGAAGAACACACATCCAATGACTCTAGCTGTGGTTCATGAAAAGAGCAGACATGCAATGACACTGGTGGATCCATGTGTGGTTCATGGGAAGAACACACATGCAATGACACTGGTGGATCCATGTGTGGTCTTTGGGAAGAACACACATGCAATGACAGTGGTGATGTGTGGTATGTGGGAGGAGCAGACATGCAATGACACTGGTGGATCCATGTGTGGTTCATGGGAAGAACACACATGCAATGACACTGGGTGTGGTTCATGATATGGTCTTTGAGAAGAACACACATGCAATGACATTGATGGATCCATGTGTGGTCTGTGAGAAGAACACACATGCAATGACACTAGGTGAGGTTCATGATATGGTTTGTGAGAAGAACACACATGCAATGACACTGGTGGATCCATGTGTGGTCTGTGAGAAGAACACACATGCAATGACAATGGGTGTGGTTCATGATATGGTTTGTGAGAAGAACACACATGCAATGACACTGGTGGATCCATGTGTGGTCTTTGGGACGAACACACATGCAATGACACTGGATCCATGTGTGGTCTGTGAGAAGAACACACATCCAATGACTCTAGCTGTGGTTTATGAAAAAAACAGACATGCAATGACACTGGTGGATCCATGTATGGTTCATGGAAGAACACACATGCAATGACTCTGGTGATATGTGATTGTGAAAAGAACAGACATGCAATGACTCTAGTTGTGGTTAGTGAGGAGAACACACATGCAATGACACTGGGTGTGGTTCATGATATGGTTTGTGAGAAGAACACACATGCATTGACTCCAGTGGATCCATGTGTGGTTCATGGGAAGAATACACATGCAATGACACTGGGTGAGGTTCATGATATGGTTTGTGAGAAGAACACACATCCAATGACTCTAGTTGTGGTTCATGAAAAGAGCAGACATGCAATAACACTGGTGGATCCATGTGTGGTTCATGGAAAGAACACACATGCAATGACACTGGTGGATCCATGTGTGGTCTCTAGGAAGAGCAGACATGCAATGACACTGGTGGATCCATGTGTGGTCTGTGAGAAGAACACACATCCAATGACTCTAGATGTGGTTCATGAAAAGAGTAGACATGCAATGACCCTGGTGGATCCATGTGTGGTTCATGGGAAGAACACACATGCGATGACACTGGGTGGATCCATGTGTGGTCTGTGAGAAGAACACACATGCAATGACACTGGGTGTGGTTCATGATATGGTTTGTGAAAAGAACACGCATGTAATGACACTGGTGGATCCATGTGTGGTCTTTGGGAAGAACACACATGCAATGACACTGGTGATATGTGGTCTATGAGAAGAACACACATCCAATGACTCTAATTGTGGTTCATGAAAAGAGCAGACATGCAATGACACTGGTGGATCCATGTGTGGTTCATGGGAAGAACACACATGCAATGACTCTGGTGATATCTGATTGTGAAAAGAACAGACATGCAATGACTCTAGTTGTGGTTAGTGAGGAGAACACACATGCAATGACACTGGGTGTGGTTCATGATATGGTTTGTGAGAAGAACACACATGCATTGACTCTAGTGGATCCATGTGTGATTCATGGGAAGAACACACATGCAATGACACTGGGTGAGGTTCATGATATTGGTAGTGAGAAGAACACACATGCAATGACACTGGTGGATCCATGTGTGGTCTTTGGGAAGAACACACATGCAATGACAGTGGTGATGTCTGGTATGTAGGAAGAGCAGACATGCAATGACACTGGTGGATCCATGTGTGGTTCATGGGAAGAACAGACATGCAATGACGTTGGGTGTGGTTCATGATATGGTCTGTGAGAAGAGCACACATGCAATGACACCGGTGGGTCCATGTGTGGTCTGTGAGAAGAACACACATGCCATGACACTGGGTGTGGTTCATGATATGGTTTGTTAGAAGAACATACATGCAATGACACTAGTGGATCCATGTGTGGTCTTTGGGAAGAACACACATGCAATGACACTGGATCCATGTGTGGTCTGTGAGAATAACACACATCCAATGACTCTAGTTGTGGTTCATGAGAAGAGTAGACATGCAATGACATTGGTGGATCCATGTGTGGTTCCTGAGAAGAGTAGACATGCAATGACACTGGTGGATCCATGTGTGGTTCATGGGAAAAACACACATACAATGACACTGGGTGTGGTTCATGATATGGTTTGTGAGAAGAACACACATGCAATGACACTGGTGGATCCATGTGTGGTCTTTGGGAAGAACACACATGCAATAACACTGGTGGATCCATGTGTGGTCTGTGAGAAGAACACACATGCAATGAAACTGGGTGTGGATCCATGTATGGTTTGTTAGAAGAACACACATGCAATGACACTTGTGGATCCATGTGTGGTCTTTGGGAAGAACACACATGCAATGCCACTGGATCCATGTGTGGTCTGTGAGAATAACACACATCCAATGACTCTAGCTGTGGTTCATGCAAAGAGCAGACATGCAATAACACTGGTGGATCCATGTGTGGTTCATGGAAAGAACACACATGCAATGACACTGGTGGATCCATGTGTGGTCTCTGGGAAGAGCAGACATGCAATGACACTGGTGGATCCATGTGTGGTCTGTGAGAAGAATACACATCCAATGACTCTAGATGTGGTTCATGAAAAGAGTAGACATGCAATAACACTGGTGGATCCATGTGTGGTTCATTGGAAGAACACACATGAGATGACACTGGGTGGATCCATGTGTGGTTTATGGGAAGAACACACATGCAATGACTCTGGTGATATGTGGTTTGTGAAAAGAATAGACATGCAATGACTCTAGCTATGGTCTGTGAGAAGAACACACATGCAATGACACTGGGTGTGGTTCATGATATGGTTTGTGAGAAGAACACGCATGCAATGACACTGGTGGATCCATGTGTGGTCTTTGGGAAGAACACACATGCAATGACACTAGTGATATGCGGTCTGTGAGAAGAACACACATCCAATGACTCTAACTGTGGTTCATGAAAAGAGCAGACATGCAATGACACTGGTGGATCCATGTGTGGTTCATGGGAAGAAAACACATGCGTTGACACTGGGTGGATCCATGTGTGGTTCATGAGAAGAGCAGACATGCAATGACACTGGTGGATCCATGTGTCGTTCATGGGAAGAACACACATGCAATTACATTGGGTGTGGTTCATGATATGGTTTGTGAGAAGAAGACACATGCAATGACACTAGTGGATCCATGTGTGGTCTGTGAGAAGAACACACATGCAATGACACTGGGTGTGGTTCATGATATGGTATGTGAGAAGAACACACATGCAATGACACTGGTGGATCCATGTGTGGTCTTTGGGAAGAACACACATGCAATGACACTAGATCCATGTGTGGTCTGTGAGAAGAACACACATCCAATGACTCTAGCTGTGGTTCATGAAAAGAGCACGCATGCAATGACACTGGTGGATCCATGTGTGGTTCATGAAAAGAACACATATGCGATAACACTAGGTGGATCCATGTGTGGTTCATGAGAAGAGCAGACATGCAATGACACTGGGTGTGGTTCATGATATGGTTCATGAGAGGAACACACATGCAATGACACCGGTGGATCCATGTGTGGTTCATGGGAAGAACACACATGCAATGACTCTGGTGATATGTGGTTTGTGAAAAGAATAGACATGCAATGACTCTAGCTGTGGTCTGTGAGAAGAACACACATGCAATGACACTGGGTGTGGTTCATGATATGGTTTGTGAGAAGAACACACATGCAATGACACTGCTGGATCCATGTGTGGTCTTTGGGAAGAACACACATGCAATGACACTGGTGATATGTGGTCTGTGAGAAGAACACACATCCAATGACTCTAGCTGTGGTTCATGAAAAGAGCAGACATGCAATGACACTGGTGGATCCATGTGTGGTTCATGGGAAGAACACACATGCAATGACACTGGGTGTGGTTCATGATATGGTTTGTGAGAAGAACACACATGCAATAACACTGGTGGATCCAGGTGTGGTCTTTGGGAAGAACACACATGCAATGACAGTGGTGATGTGTGGTATGTGGGAAGAGCAGACATGCAATGACACTGGTGGATCCATGTATGGTTCATGGGAAGAACACACATGCAATGACACTGGGTGTGGTTCATGATATGGTCTTTGAGAAGAACACACATGCAAAGACACTGGTGGATCCATGTGTGGTCTGTGAGAAGAACACACATGCAATGACACTGGGTGTGGTTCATGATATTGTTTGTGAGAAGAACACACATGCAATGACATTGGTGGATCCATGTGTGGTCTTTGGGAAGAACACACAGCCAATGACTCTAGCTGTGGTTCATGAGAAGAGCAGACATGCAATGACACTGGTGGATCCATGTATGGTTCATGGGAAGAACACACATGCAATAACTCTGGTGATATGTGATTGTGAAAAGAACAGACATGCAATGACTCTAGCTGTGGTTAGTGAGGAGAACACACATGCAATGACACTAGGTGTGGTTCATGATATGGTTTGTGAGAAGAACACACATGCATTGACTCCAGTGGATCCATGTGTGGTTCATGGGAAGAACACACATGCACTGACACTGGGTGAGGTTCATGATATGGTTTGTGAGAAGAACACACATCCAATGACTCTAGTTGTGGTTCATGAAAAGAGCATACATGCAATAACACTAGTGGATCCAGGTGTGGTTTATGGAAAGAACACACATGCAATGACACTGGTGGATCCATGTGTGGTCTCTGGGAAGAGCAGACATGCAATGACACTGGTGGATCCATGTGTGGTCTGTGAGAAGAACACACATCCAATGACTCTAGATGTGGTTCATGAAAAGAGTAGACATGCAATGACACTGGTGGATCCATGTGTGGTTCATGGGAAGAACACACATGCGATGACACTGGGTGGATCCATGTGTGGTCTGTGAGAAGAACACACATGCAATGACACTAGGTGTGGTTCATGATATGGTTTGTGAAAAGAACACGCATGCAATGACACTGGTGGATCCATGTGTGGTCTTTGGGGAGAACACACATGCAATGACACTGGTGATATGTGGTCTGTGAGAAGAACACACATCCAATGACTCTAACTGTGGTTCATGAAAAGAGCAGACATGCAATGACACTGGTGGATCCATGTGTGGTTCATGGGAAGAACACACATGCAATGAAACTAGGTGTGGTTCATGATATGGTTAGTGAGAAGAACACACATGCAATGACACTGGTGGATCCATGTGTGGTCTTTGGGAAGAACACACACGCAATGACACTGGTGATGTGTGGTATGTGGGAAGAGCAGACATGCAATGACATTGGTGGATCCATGTGTGGTTTGTGAGAAGAACATACATGCAATGACACTGGTGGATCCATGTGTGGTCTTTGGGAAGAACACACATCCAATGACACTGGATCCATGTGTGGTCTATGAGAAGAACACACATCCAATGACTCTAGCTGTGGTTCATGAAAAGAGCACGCATGCAATGACACTGGTGGATCCATGTGTGGTTCACGAAAAGAACACATATGCGATAACACTAGGTGGATCCATGTGTGGTTCATGAGAAGAGCAGACATGCAATGACACTGGGTGTGCTTCATGATATGGTTCATGAGAAGAACACACATGCAATGACACCGGTGGATCCATGTGTGGTTCATGGGAAGAACACACATGCAATGACTCTGGTGATATGTGGTTTGTGAAAGGAATAGACATGCAATGACTCTATCTATGGTCTGTGAGAAGAACACACATGCAATGACACTGGGTGTGGTTCATGATATGGTTTGTGAGAAGAACACACATGCAATGACACTGGTGGATCCATGTGTGGTCTTTGGGAAGAACACATATGCAATGACACTGGTGATATGTGGTCTGTGAGAAGAACACACATCCAATGACTCTAGGTATGGTTCATGAAAAGAGCAGACATGCAATGACACTGGTGGATCCATGTGTGGTTCATGGGAAGAACACACATACAATGACATTGGGTATGGTTCACGATATGGTTTGTGAGAACACACATGCAATGACACTAGTGGATCCATGTGTGGTCTGTGAGAAGAACACACATGCAATGACACTGGGTGTGGTTCATGATATGGTTTGTGAGAAGAACACACATGCAATGACACTTGTGGATCCATGTGTGGCCTTTGGTAAGAATACACATGCAATGACACTGGATCCATGTGTGGTCTATGAGAAGAACACACATCCAATGACTGTAGCTGTGGTTCATGAAAAGACCAGACATGCAATGACACTGGTGGATCCATGTGTGGTTCATGGGAAGAGCAGACATGCGATTACACTGGGTGGATCCATGTGTGGTTCATGAGAAGAGCAGACATGAAATGACACTAGGTGTGGTTCATGATATGGATTGTAAGAAGAACACACATCCAATGGCTCTAGCTGTGGTTCATGAAAAGAGCATGCATGCGATGACTCTAGCTATGGTTCATGGGAAGAGCAGACATACAGTGGCACCGGTGAGATGTGGTATGCGAGAAGACACATGCGATGACACTGGGTGTGGTTCATGATATGGTTTGTGAGAAGAACACACATGCAATGACTCGTGGATCCATGTGTGGTTCATGGGAAGACACGCATGCAATGACACTGAGTGAGGTTCATGATATGGTTCGGAGAAGAACACACATCCAATGACACTAGTGGATCCATGTGTGGTCTGTGAGAAGAACACACATGCAATGACACTGGGTGTGGTTCATGATATGGTTTGTGAGAAGAACACACATGTAATAACACTGGTGGATCCATGTGTGGTCTGTGGGAAGAACACACATGCAATGACACTGGATCCATGTATGGTCTCTGGGAAGAACACACAGGCAATGACACTGATGGATCCATGTGTGGTCTGTGAGAAGAACACACATGCAACGACACTGGGTGTGGTTCATGATATGGTTTGTGAGAAGAACACACATGCAATGACACCGGTGGATCCATGTGTGGTCTTTGGGAAGAACACACATGCAATGACACTAGATCCATGTGTGGTCTGTGAGAAGAACACACATCCAATGACGCTAGTTGTGGTTCATGAAAAGAACACGCATGCAATGACACTGGTGGATCCATGTGTGGTTCATGAAAAGAACACATATGCGATAACACTGGGTGGATCCATGTGTGGTTTATGAGAAGAGCAGACATGCAATGACACTGGGTGTGGTTCATGATATGGTTCATGAGAAGAATACACATGCAATGACACCGGTGGATCCATGTGTGGTTCATGGGAAGAACACACATGCAATGACTCTGGTGATATGTGGTTTGTGAAAAAAATAAACATGCAATGACTCTAGCTGTGGTCTGTGAGAAGAACACATATGCAATGACACTGGGTGTGGTTCATGATATGGTTAGTGAGAAGAACACACATGCAATGACACTGGTGGATCTATGTGTGGTCTTTGAGAAGAACACACATGCAATGATAGTGGTGATGTGTGGTATGTGGGAACAGCAGACATGCAATTACACTGGTGGATCCATGTGTGGTTCATGGGAAGAACACACATGACATGACACTGGGTGTGGTTCATGATATGGTCTTTGAGAAGAACACACATGCAATGACACTGGTGGATCCATGTGTGGTCTGTGAGAAGAACACACATGCAATGACACTGGGTGTGGTTCATGATATGGTTTGCGAGAAGAACACACATGCAATGACACTGGTGGATCCATGTGTGGTCTTTGGGAAGAACACACATGCAATGACACTGGTGGATCCATGTGTGGTCTGTGAGAAGAACACACATGCAATGACACTGGGTGTGGTTCATGATATGGTTTGTGAGAAGAACACACATGCAATGACACTGGTGGACGCATGTGTGGTCTTTGGGACGAACACACATGCAATGACACTGGATCCATGTGTGGTCTGTGAGAAGAACACACAGCCAATGAATCTAGCTGTGGTTCATGAAAAGAGCAGACATGCAATGACACTGGTGGATCCATGTATGGTTCATGGGAAGAACACACATGCAATGACTCTGGTGATATGTGATTGTGAAAAGAACAGACATGCAATGACTCTAGCTGTGGTTAGTGAGGAGAACACACATGCAATGACACTGGGTATGGTTCATGATATGGTTTGTGAGAAGAACACACATGCATTGACTCCAGTGGATCCATGTGTGGTTCATGGGAAGAACACACATGCAATGACACTGGGTGAGGTTCATGATATGGTTTGTGAGAAGAACACACATCGAATGACTCTAGCTGTGGTTCATGAAAAGAGCAGACATGCAATAACACTGGTGGATCCATGTGTGGTTCATGGAAAGAACACACATGCAATGACACTGGTGGATCCATGTGTGGTCTCTGGAAAGAGCAGACATGCAATGACACTGGTGGATCCATGTGTGGTCTGTGAGAAGAACACACATCCAATGACTCTAGATGTGGTTCATGAAAAGAGTAGACATGCAATGACACTGGTGGATCCATGTGTGGTTCATGGGAAGAACACACATGCGATGACACTGGGTGGATCCATGTGTGGTCTGTGAGAAGAACACACATGCAATGACACTGGGTGTGGTTCATGATATGGTTTGTGAGAAGAACACGCATGCAATGACACTGGTGGATCCATGTGTGGTCTTTGGGAAGAACACACATGCAATGACACTGGTGATATGTGGTCTGTGAGAAGAACACACATCCAATGACTCTAACTGTGGTTCATGAAAAGAGCAGACATGCAATGACACTGGTGGATCCATGTGTGGTTCATGGGAAGAACACACATGCGATGACACTGGGTGGATCCATGTGTGGTTCATGAGAAGAGCAGACATGCAATGACACTGGGTGTGGTTCATGATATGGTTCATGAGAAGAACACACATGCAATGACACCGGTGGATCCATGTGTGGTTCATGGGAAGAACACACATGCAATGACTCTGGTGATATGTGGTTTGTGAAAAGAATAGACATGCAATGACTCTAGCTGTGGTCTGTGAGAAGAACACACATGCAATGACACTGGGTGTGGTTCATGATATGGTTTGTGAGAAGAACACACATGCAATGACACTGGTGGATCCATGTGTGGTCTTTGGGAAGAACACACATGCAATGACACTGGTGATATGTGGTCTGTGAGAAGAACACACATCCGATGACTCTAGCTGTGGTTCATGAAAAGAGCAGACATGCAATGACACTGGTGGATCCATGTGTGGTTCATGGGAAGAACACACATGCAATGCCATTGGGTGTGGTTCATGATATGGTTTGTGAGAAGAACACAAATGCAATGACACTAGTGGATCCAAGTGTGGTCTGTGAGAAGAACACACATGCAATGACACTGGGTGTGGTTCATGATATGGTTTGTGAGAAGAACACACATGCAATGACACTGGGTGATCCATGTGTGGTCTTTGGGAACAACACACATGCAATGACACTAGATCCATGTGTGGTTTGTGAGAAGAACATACATCCAATGACGCTAGCTGTGGTTCATGAAAAGAGCACGCAAGCAATGACACTGGTGGATCCATGTGTGGTTCATCAAAAGAACACATATGCGATAACACTGGGTGGATCCATGTGTGGTTCATGAGAAGAGCAGACATGCAATGACATTGGGTGTGGTTCATGATATGGTTCATGAGAAGAACACACATGCAATGACACCGGTGGATCCATGTGTGGTTCATGGGAAGAACACACATGCAATGACTCTGGTGATATGTGGTTTGTGAAAAGAATAAACATGCAATGACTCTAGCTATGGTCTGTGAGAAGAACACACATGCAATGACACTGGGTGTGGTTCATGATATGGTTTGTGAGAAGAACACACATGCAATGACACTGGTGGATCCATGTGTGGTCTTTGGGAAGAATACACATGCAATGACACTGGTGATATGTGGTCTGTGAGAAGAACACACATCCAATGACTCTAGCTGTGGTTCATTAAAAGAGCAGACATGCAATGACACTGGTGGATGCATGTGTGGTTCATGGGAAGAACACACATGCAATGACACTGGGTGTGGTTCATGATATGGTTAGTGAGAAAAACACACATGCAATAACACTGGGTGTGGTTCATGATATGGTTAGTGAGAAAAACACACATGCAATGACACTGGGTGTGGTTCATGATATGGTTAGTGAGAAAAACACACATGCAATGACACTGGTGGATCCACGTGTGGTCTTTGGGAAGAACACATATGCAATGACACTGGTGATGTGTGGTATGTGGGAAGAGCAGACATGCAATGACACTGGTGGATCCATATGTGGTTTATGGGAAGAACACACATGCAATGACACCGGGTGTGGTTCATGATATGGTCTGTGAGAAGAACACACATGCAATGACACTGGTGGATCCATGTGTGGTCTGTGAGAAGAACACACATGCAATGACACTGGGTGTGGTTCATGATATGGTTTGTGAGAAGAACACACATGCAATGACACTGGTGGATCCATGTGTGGTCTTTGGGACGAACACACATGCAATGACATTGGATCCATGTGTGGTATGTGAGAAGAACACACATCTAATGACTCTAGCTGTGGTTCATGAAATGAGCAGACATGCAATGACACTAGTGGATCCATGTGTGGTTCATGGGAAGAACACACATGCAATGACTCTGGTGATATGTGATTGTGAAAAGAACAGACATGCAATGACTCTAGCTGTGGTTAGTGAGGAGAACACACATGCAATGACACTGGGTGTGGTTCATGATATGGTTTGTGAAAATAACACACATGCATTGACTCAAGTGGATCCATGTGTGGTTCATGGGAAGAACACACATGCAATGACACTGGGTGAGGTTCATGATACGGTTTGTGAGAAGAACACACATGCAATGACACTGGTGGATCCATGTGTGGTCTGTGAGAAGAACACACATGCAATGACACTGGGCGTGGATCCATGTGTGGTTTGTTAGAAGAACACACATGCAATGACACTTGTGGATCCATGTGTGGCCTTTGGTAAGAATACACATGCAATGACACTGGATCCATGTGTGGTCTATGAGAAGAACACACATCCAATGACTGTAGCTGTGGTTCATGAAAAGACCAGACATGCAATGACACTGGTGGATCCATGTGTGGTTCATGGGAAGAGCAGACATGCGATTACACTGGGTGGATCCATGTGTGGTTCATGAGAAGAGCAGACATGAAATGACACTAGGTGTGGTTCATGATATGGATTGTAAGAAGAACACACATCCAATGGCTCTAGCTGTGGTTCATGAAAAGAGCATGCATGCGATGACTCTAGCTATGGTTCATGGGAAGAGCAGACATACAGTGGCACCGGTGAGATGTGGTATGCGAGAAGACACATGCGATGACACTGGGTGTGGTTCATGATATGGTTTGTGAGAAGAACACACATGCAATGACTCGTGGATCCATGTGTGGTTCATGGGAAGACACGCATGCAATGACACTGAGTGAGGTTCATGATATGGTTCGGAGAAGAACACACATCCAATGACACTAGTGGATCCATGTGTGGTCTGTGAGAAGAACACACATGCAATGACACTGGGTGTGGTTCATGATATGGTTTGTGAGAAGAACACACATGTAATAACACTGGTGGATCCATGTGTGGTCTGTGGGAAGAACACACATGCAATGACACTGGATCCATGTATGGTCTCTGGGAAGAACACACAGGCAATGACACTGATGGATCCATGTGTGGTCTGTGAGAAGAACACACATGCAACGACACTGGGTGTGGTTCATGATATGGTTTGTGAGAAGAACACACATGCAATGACACCGGTGGATCCATGTGTGGTCTTTGGGAAGAACACACATGCAATGACACTGGATCCATGTGTGGTCTGTGAGAAGAACACACATCCAATGACTCTAGCTGTGGTTTATGAAAAGATCAGACATGCAATGACACTGGTGGATCCATGTGTGGTTCATGGGAAGAGTAGACATTCGATGACACTGGGTCGATCCATGTGTGGCTCATGAGAAGAGCAGACATGCAATGACACTGGGTGTGGTTCATGATATGGTTCATGAGAAGAACACACATGCAATGACACCGGTGGATCCATGTGTGGTTCAGGGAAGAACACACATGCAATGACACTAGGTGTGGTTCATGATATGATCTGTGAGAAGAACACACATGCAATGACACTGGTGGATCCATGTGTGGTCTGTGAGAAGAACACATATCCAATGACACTGGGTGTGGTTCATGATATGGTTTGTGAGAAGAACACACATGCAATGACACTGGTGGATCCATGGGTGGTCTTTGGGAAGAACACACATGCAATGACACTAGATCCATGGGTGGTCTTTGGGAAGAACACACATGCAATGACACTGGATCCGTGTGTGGTCTGTGAGAAGAACACACATCCAATGACTCTAGCTATGGTTCATGAAAAGAGCAGACATGCAATGACACTGGTGGATCCATGTGTGGTTCATGGGAAGAACACACATGCAATGACTCTGGTGATATGTAGTTTATGAAAAGAACAGACATGCAATGACTCTAGCTGTGGTTAGTGAGAAGAACACACATGCAATGACACTGGGGGAGGTTCATGATATGGTTTGTGAGAAGAACACACATGCAATGACACTGGTGGATCCATGTGTGGTCTGTGAGAAGAACACACATGCAATGACACTGGGTGTGGTTCATGATATAGTTTGTGAGAAGAACATACATGCAATGACACTGGTGGATCCATGTGTGGTCTTTGGGAAGAACACACATGCAATGACACTGGATCCATGTGTGGGCTGAGAAAGAACACACATCCAATGACTCTAGCTGTGGTTGATGAAAAAGCGGACATGCAATGACACTGGGTGGATCCATGTGTGGTTCATGGGAAGAGAAGACATGCAATGACACAGGTGATATGTGGTATGTGAGAAGAACACACATGCAAGGACTCTAGCTGTGGTTAATGAAAAGAGCTGAGATGCAATGACACCGGTGGATCCATGTGTGGTTCAAGGGAAGAACATACATGCAATGACACTGGGTGTGGTTCATAATATGGTCTGTGAGAAGAACACACATGCAATGACACTGGTGGATCCATGTGCGGTCTGTAGAAGAGCAGACATGCAATGACACCGGTGGATCCATGTGTGATTTGTGAGAAGAATACACATGCAATGACAATGGTGGATCCATGTGTGGTCTTTGGGAAGAACACACATGCAATGACACTGGTGATATGTGGTCTGTGAGAAGAACACACATCCAATGACTCTAGCTGTAGTTCATGAAAAGAGCAGACATGCAATGACACTGGTGGATCCATGTGTGGTTCATGGGAAGAGCAGACATGCGATGACACTGGGTGGATCCATGTGTGGTTCATGAGAAGAAGCGGACATGTAATGACACTTTGGTGTGGTTCATGATATGGTTCATGAGAAGAACACACATGCAATTTCACGGTGGATCCATGTGTGGTTCATGGGAAGAACACACATACAATGACACCGGGTGTGGTTCATGATATGGTCTGTGAGAAGAGCACACATGCAATGACATTGGTGGATCCATGTGTGGTCTGTGAGAAGAACACACATGCAATGACACTGGGCGTGGATCCATGTGTGGTTTGTTAGAAGAACACACATGCAATGACACTTGTGGATCCATGTGTGGCCTTTGGTAAGAATACACATGCAATGACACTGGATCCATGTGTGGTCTATGAGAAGAACACACATCCAATGACTGTAGCTGTGGTTCATGAAAAGACCAGACATGCAATGACACTGGTGGATCCATGTGTGGTTCATGGGAAGAGCAGACATGCGATTACACTGGGTGGATCCATGTGTGGTTCATGAGAAGAGCAGACATGAAATGACACTAGGTGTGGTTCATGATATGGATTGTAAGAAGAACACACATCCAATGGCTCTAGCTGTGGTTCATGAAAAGAGCATGCATGCGATGACTCTAGCTATGGTTCATGGGAAGAGCAGACATACAGTGGCACCGGTGAGATGTGGTATGCGAGAAGACACATGCGACACAGGTGTGGTTCATTTTTTGGTTTGTGAGAAGAACACACATGCAATGACTCGTGGATCCATGTGTGGTTCATGGGAAGACACGCATGCAATGACACTGAGTGAGGTTCATGATATGGTTCGGAGAAGAACACACATCCAATGACACTAGTGGATCCATGTGTGGTCTGTGAGAAGAACACACATGCAATGACACTGGGTGTGGTTCATGATATGGTTTGTGAGAAGAACACACATGTAATAACACTGGTGGATCCATGTGTGGTCTGTGGGAAGAACACACATGCAATGACACTGGATCCATGTATGGTCTCTGGGAAGAACACACAGGCAATGACACTGATGGATCCATGTGTGGTCTGTGAGAAGAACACACATGCAACGACACTGGGTGTGGTTCATGATATGGTTTGTGAGAAGAACACACATGCAATGACACCGGTGGATCCATGTGTGGTCTTTGGGAAGAACACACATGCAATGACACTGGATCCATGTGTGGTCTGTGAGAAGAACACACATCCAATGACTCTAGCTGTGGTTTATGAAAAGAGGAGACATGCAATGACACTGGTGGATCCATGTGTGGTTCATGGGAAGAGTAGACATTCGATGACACTGGGTCGATCCATGTGTGGCTCATGAGAAGAGCGGACATGCAATGACACCGGTGTGGTTCATGATATGGTTCATGAGAAGAACACACATGCAATGACACCGGTGGATCCATGTGTGGTTCAGGGAAGAACACACATGCAATGACACTAGGTGTGGTTCATGATATGATCTGTGAGAAGAACACACATGCAATGACACTGGTGGATCCATGTGTGGTCTGTGAGAAGAACACATATCCAATGACACTGGGTGTGGTTCATGATATGGTTTGTGAGAAGAACACACATGCAATGACACTGGTGGATCCATGGGTGGTCTTTGGGAAGAACACACATGCAATGACACTAGATCCATGGGTGGTCTTTGGGAAGAACACACATGCAATGACACTGGATCCGTGTGTGGTCTGTGAGAAGAACACACATCCAATGACTCTAGCTATGGTTCATGAAAAGAGCAGACATGCAATGACACTGGTGGATCCATGTGTGGTTCATGGGAAGAACACACATGCAATGACTCTGGTGATATGTAGTTTATGAAAAGAACAGACATGCAATGACTCTAGCTGTGGTTAGTGAGAAGAACACACATGCAATGACACTGGGGGAGGTTCATGATATGGTTTGTGAGAAGAACACACATGCAATGACACTGGTGGATCCATGTGTGGTCTGTGAGAAGAACACACATGCAATGACACTGGGTGTGGTTCATGATATAGTTTGTGAGAAGAACATACATGCAATGACACTGGTGGATCCATGTGTGGTCTTTGGGAAGAACACACATGCAATGACACTGGATCCATGTGTGGTCTGTGAGAAGAACACACATCCAATGACTCTAGCTGTGGTTGATGAAAAGAGCAGACATGCAATGACACTGGTGGATCCATGTGTGGTTCATGGGAAGAGAAGACATGCAATGACACAGGTGATATGTGGTATGTGAGAAGAACACACATGCAAGGACTCTAGCTGTGGTTAATGAAAAGAGCTGAGATGCAATGACACCGGTGGATCCATGTGTGGTTCAAGGGAAGAACATACATGCAATGACACTGGGTGTGGTTCATAATATGGTCTGTGAGAAGAACACACATGCAATGACACTGGTGGATCCATGTGCGGTCTGTAGAAGAGCAGACATGCAATGACACCGGTGGATCCATGTGTGATTTGTGAGAAGAATACACATGCAATGACAATGGTGGATCCATGTGTGGTCTTTGGGAAGAACACACATGCAATGACACTGGTGATATGTGGTCTGTGAGAAGAACACACATCCAATGACTCTAGCTGTAGTTCATGAAAAGAGCAGACATGCAATGACACTGGTGGATCCATGTGTGGTTCATGGGAAGAGCAGACATGCGATGACACTGGGTGGATCCATGTGTGGTTCATGAGAAGAGCAGACATGTAATGACACTGGGTGTGGTTCATGATATGGTTCATGAGAAGAACACACATGCAATTTCACGGTGGATCCATGTGTGGTTCATGGGAAGAACACACATACAATGACACCGGGTGTGGTTCATGATATGGTCTGTGAGAAGAGCACACATGCAATGACATTGGTGGATCCATGTGTGGTCTGTGAGAAGAACACACATGCAATGACACTGGGTGTGGTTCATGATATGGTTTGTGAGAAGAACACACATGCAATGACATTGGTGGATCCATGTGTGGTCTTTGGGAAGAACACACATACAATGACACTGGATCCATGTGTGGTTTGTGAGAAGAACACACATCCAATGACTCTAGTCGTGGTTCATGAAAAGAGCAGACATGCAATGACACTGGTGGATCCGTGTGTGGTTCATGGGAAGAACACACATGCAATGACTGGTGATTTGTGGTTTGTGAAAAGAATAGACATGCAACGACTCTAGCTGTGGTCAGTGAGAAGAACACACATGCAATAACACTGGGTGAGGTTCATGATATGGTTTGTGAGAAGAACACACATGCAATGACACTGGTGGATCCATGTGTGGTCTGTGAGAAGAACACACATCCAATGACACTGGGTGTAGTTCATGATATGGTTTGTGAGAAGAACACACATGCAATGACACTGGTGGATCCATGTGTGGTCTTTGGGAAGAACACACATGCAATGACACTGGATAGATGTGTGGTCTGTGAGAAGAACACACATCCAATGACTCTAGCTGTGGTTCATGAAAAGAGCAGACATGCAATGACACTGGTGGATCCATGTGTGGTTCATGGGAAGAGCAGACATGCGATGACACTCGGTGGATCCATGTGTGGTTCATGAGAAGACCAGACATGCAATGACACTGGGTATGGTTAATGATATGGTTTGTAAGAAGAACACACATCCAATGGCTCTAGTTGTGGTTCATGAAAAGAGCATGCATGCGATGACTCTAGCTGTGGTTCTTGGGAAGAGCAGACATACAATGACAACGGTGATATGTGGTCTGTGAGAAGAACACACATGCGATGACACTGGTGGATCCATGTGTGGTTAATGGGAAGAACACACATGCAATGACACTGGTGATATGTGGTTTGTGAGAACACACATCCAATGACTCTAGCTATGGTTCATGAAAAGAGCAGACATGCAATGACACAGGTGGATCCATGTGTGGTTCATGGGAAGAACACACATGCGATGACACTGGGTGTGGTTCATGATATGGTTTGTGACAAGGACACACATGCAATGACACCGGTGGATCCATGTGTGGTTCATGGGAAGAACACACATGCAATGACACTGGGTGTGGTTCATCATATGGTTTGTGAGAAGAACACACATGCAATGACACTGGTGGATCCATGTGTGGTCTTTGGGAAGAACACACATGCAATGACACTGGTGATGTTTGGTATGTGGGAAGAGCAGACATGCAATGACACTGGTGGATCCATGTGTGGTCCATGGGAAGAACACACATGCGATGACACTGGCTGGATCCATGTGTGGTCTGTGAGAAGAACACACATGCAATGACACTGGGTGAGGTTCATGATATGGTTTGTGAGAAGAACACACATGCAATGACACTGGTGGATCCATGTGTGGTCTGTGAGAAGAACACACATGCAATGACACTAGGTGTGGTTCATGATATGGTTTGTGAGAAGAACACACATGCAATGACACTGGTGGATCCATGTGTGGTCTGTGGGAAGAACACACATGCAATGACACTGGATCCATGTGTGGTCTGTGAGAAGAACACACATCCAATGACTCTAGCTGTGGTTCATGAAAAGAGCAGACATGCAATGACACTGGTGGGTCCATGTGTGGTTCATGGGAAGACCAGACATGCAATGACACAGGTGATATGTGGTCTGTGAGAAGAACACACATGCAATGAATCTAGCTGTGGTTAATGAAAAGAGCTGCCATGCAATGACACCGGTGGATCCATGTGTGGTTCAAGGGAAGAACACAGATGGAATGACACTGGATGTGGTTCATGATATGGTCTGTGAGAAGAACACACATGCAATGACACTGGTGGATCCATGTGTGGTCTGTGAGAAGAGCAGACATGCAATGACACCGGTGGATCCATGTGTGATTTGTGAGAAGAATACACATGCAATGACACGGGTGGATCATTGGGAAGAAGACACATGCTATGACACTTGTGGATCCATGTGTGGTTCATGGGAAGAGCAGACCTGTGATGACACTGGGTGGATCCATGTGTGGTTCATGATAAGAGCAGACATGAAATGACACTGGGTGTGGTTCATGATATGGTTCATGTGAAGAACACACATGCAATTTCACCGGTGGATCCATGTGTGGTTTATGGGAAGAACACAGATGCAATGACACTTGGTGTGGTTCATGATATGGTCTGTGAGAAGAACACACATGCAATGACACTGGGTGTGGTTCATGATATGGTTTGTGAGAAGAACACACATGCAATGACACTGGTGGATCCATGTGTGGTCTTTGGGAAGAACACACATGCAATGACACTGGATCCATGTGTGGTCTTCGAGAAGAACACACATCCAATGACTCTAGCTCTGGTTCATGAAAAGAGCAGACATGCAATGACACAAGTGGATCCATGTGTGGTTGATGGGAAGAGTAGACATGCAATGACACAGGTGATATGTGGTTTGTGAGAAGAACACACATGCAATGACTCTAGCTGTGGTTAATGAAAAGAGCTGACATGCAATGACACCGGTGGATCCATGTGTGGTTCAAGGGAAGAACACACATGCAATGACACTGGGTGTGGTTCATGATATGGTCTGTGAGAAGAACACACATGCAATGACACTGGTGGACGCATGTGTTGTCTGTGAGAAGAGCAGACATGCGATGACACCGGTGGATCCATGCGTGATTTGTGAGAAGAACACACATGCAATGACACTGGTGGATCTATGTGTGATCTTTGGGAAGAACACACATGCAATCACACTGGTGATATGTGGTTTGTGAAAAGAACACACATCCAAAAACTCTAGTTGTGGTTCATGAAAAGAGCAGACATGCAAAGACACTGGTGGATCCATGTGTGGTTCATGGGAAGAACACACATGCAATGACAATGGTGGATCCATGTGTGGTCTGTGGGAAGAGCAGACATGCAATGGAACTGGTGGTTCCATGTGTGGTCTATGAGAAGAACACACATCCAATGACTCTAGATGTGGTTCATGAAAAAAGAAGATATGCAATGACACTGGTGGATCCATGTGTGGTTCATGGGAAGAACACACATGCGATGACACTGGGTGGATCCATGTGTGGTTTGTGAGAAGAACACACATGCAATGACACCGATGGATCCATGTGTGGTTCATGGGAAGAACACACATGCAATGACACTGGTGATATGTGGTCTGTGAGAAGAACACACATCCAATGACTCTAGCTATGGTTCATGAAAAGAGCAGACATGCAATGACACAGGTGGATCCATGTGTGGTTCATGGGAAGAACACACATGCGATGACACTGGGTGGATCCATGTGTGGTTTGTGAGAAGAACACACATGCAATGACACCGGTGGATCCATGTGTGGTTCATGGGAAGAACACACATGCAATGACACTGGGTGTGGTTCATGATATGGTTTGTGAGAAGAACACACATGCAATGACTCCCGTGGATCCATGTGTGGTTCATGGGAAGAACACACATGCAATGACACTGGGTGAGGTTCATGATATGGTTTGTGAGAAGAACACACATGCAATGACACTGGTGGATCCATGTGTGGTCTGTGAGAAGAACACAAATGCAATGACACTGGGTGTGGTTCATGATATGGTTTGTGAGAAGAACACACATGCAATGACACTGGTGGATCCATGTGTGGTCTGTGGGAAGAACACAAATGCAATGTCAATGGATCCATGTGTGGTCTGTGAGAAGAACACACATCCAATGACTCTAGTTGTGGTTCATGAAAAGAGCAGACATGCAATGACACTGGTGGATCCATGTGTGGTTCATGGGAAGAGTAGACATGCGATGACACTGGGTGGATCCATGTGTGGTTCACGAGAAGAGCAGACATGTAATGACACTGGGTGTGGTTCGTGAGAAGAACACACATGCAATGACAACGGTGGATCCAAGTGTGGTTCATGGGAAGAACACACATGCAAAGACACTGGGTGTGGTTCATGATATGGTCTGTGAGAAGAACACACATGCAATGACACTGGTGGATCCATGTGTGGTCTGTGAGAAGAACACACATGCAATGACACTGGGTGTGGTTCATGATATGGTTTGTGAGAAGAACACACATGCAATGACACTGGTGGATCCATGGGTGGTCTTTGGGAAGAACACACATGCAATGACACTGGATCAATGTGTGTTCTATGAGAAGAACACACATCCAATGACTCTAGTTGTGGTTCATGAAAAGAGCAGACATGCAATGACACTGGTGGATCCATGTGTTGTTCATGGAAAGAACACACATGCAATGACTCTAGTGATATGTGGTTTGTGAAAAGAAAAGACATGCAATGACTCTAGCTGTGGTTAGTGAGAAGAACACATATGCAATGACACTAGGTGAGGTTCATGATATGGTTTGTGAGAAGAACGCACATGCAATGACATTGGTGGATCCATGTGTGGTCTGTGAGAAGAACACACATGCAATGACACTGGGTGTGGTTCATGATATGGTTTGTGAGAAGAACACACATGCAATGACACTGGTGGATCCATGTGTGGTCTTTGGGAAGAACACACATGCAATGACACTGGATCCATGTGTGGTCTGTGAGAAGAACACACATCCAATGACTCTAGCTGTGGTTCATGAAAAGAGCAGACATGCAATGACACTGGTGGATCCATGTGTGGTTCATGGGAAGAGCAGACATGCGAACACTGGGTGGATCCATGTGTGCTTCATGAGAAGAGTAGACATGCAATGACACTGGGTGTGGTTCATGATATGGTTCATGAGAAGAACACACATGCAATTTCACCGGTGGATCCATGTGTGGTTCATGGGAAGAACACACATGCAATGACACTGGGTGTGGTTCATGATATGGTCTGTGAGAAGAACACACATGCAATGACACTGGTGGATCCATGTGTGGTCTGTGAGAAGAACACACATGCAATGACACTAGGTGTGGTTCATGATATGGTTTGTGAGAAGAACACACATGCAATGACACTGGTGGATCCATGGGTGGTCTTTGGGAAGAACACACATGCAATGACACTGGATCCATGTGTGTTCTATGAGAAGAACACACATCCAATGACTCTAGCTATGGTTCATGAAAAGAGCAGACATGCAATGACACTAGTGGATCCATGTGTTGTTCATGGGAATAACACACATGCAATGACTCTAGTGATATGTGCTTTGTGAAAAGAACAGACATGCAATGACTCTAGCTGTGGTTAGTGAGAAGAACACATATGCAATGACACTGGGTGAGGTTCATGATATGGTTTGTGAGAAGAACACACATGCAATGACATTGGTGGATCCATGTGTGGTCTGTGAGAAGAACACACATGCAATGACACTGGTGGATCCATGTGTGGTCTTTGAGAAGAACACACATGCAATGACTCCCGTGGATCCATGTGTGGTTCATGGGAAGAACACACATGCAATGACACTGGGTGAGGTTCATGATATGGTTTGTGAGAAGAACACACATGCAATGACACTGGTGGATCCATGTGTGGTCTGTGAGAAGAACACAAATGCAATGACACTGGGTGTGGTTCATGATATGGTTTGTGAGAAGAACACACATGCAATGACACTGGTGGATCCATGTGTGGTCTGTGGGAAGAACACAAATGCAATGTCACTGGATCCATGTGTGGTCTGTGAGAAGAACACACATCCAATGACTCTAGCTGTGGTTCATGAAAAGAGCAGACATGCAATGACACTGGTGGATCCATGTGTGGTTCATGGGAAGAGTAGACATGCGATGACACTGGGTGGATCCATGTGTGGTTCACGAGAAGAGCAGACATGTAATGACACTGGGTGTGGTTCGTGAGAAGAACACACATGCAATGACAACGGTGGATCCAAGTGTGGTTCATGGGAAGAACACACATGCAATGACACTGGGTGTGGTTCATGATATGGTCTGTGAAAAGAACACACATGCAATGACACTGGTGGATCCATGTGTGGTCTGTGAGAAGAACACACATGCAATGACACTGGGTGTGGTTCATGATATGGTTTGTGAGAAGAACACACATGCAATGACACTGGTGGATCCATGGGTGGTCTTTGGGAAGAACACACATGCAATGACACTGGATCAATGTGTGTTCTATGAGAAGAACACACATCCAATGACTCTAGCTGTGGTTCATGAAAAGAGCAGACATGCAATGACACTGGTGGATCCATGTGTTGTTCATGGGAAGAACACACATGCAATGACTCTAGTGATATGTGGTTTGTGAAAAGAACAGACATGCAATGACTCTAGTTGTGGTTAGTGAGAAGAACACATATGCAATGACACTAGGTGAGGTTCATGATATGGTTTGTGAGAAGAACGCACATGCAATGACATTGGTGGATCCATGTGTGGTCTGTGAGAAGAACACACATGCAATGACACTGGGTGTGGTTCATGATATGGTTTGTGAGAAGAACACACATGCAATGACACTGGTGGATCCATGTGTGGTCTTTGGGAAGAACACACATGCAATGACACTGGATCCATGTGTGGTCTGTGAGAAGAACACACATCCAATGACTCTAGTTGTGGTTCATGAAAAGAGCAGACATGCAATGACACTGGTGGATCCATGTGTGGTTCATGGGAAGAGCAGACATGCGAACACTGGGTGGATCCATGTGTGCTTCATGAGAAGAGTAGACATGCAATGACACTGGGTGTGGTTCATGATATGGTTCATGAGAAGAACACACATGCAATTTCACCGGTGGATCCATGTGTGGTTCATGGGAAAAAACACATGCAATGACACTGGGTGTGGTTCATGATATGGTCTGTGAGAAGAACACACATGCAATGACACTGGTGGATCCATGTGTGGTCTGTGAGAAGAACACACATGCAATGACACTAGGTGTGGTTCATGATATGGTTTGTGAGAAGAACACACATGCAATGACACTGGTGGATCCATGGGTGGTCTTTGGGAAGAACACACATGCAATGACACTGGATCCATGTGTGTTCTATGAGAAGAACACACATCCAATGACTCTAGCTATGGTTCATGAAAAGAGCAGACATGCAATGACACTAGTGGATCCATGTGTTGTTCATGGGAATAACACACATGCAATGACTCTAGTGATATGTGCTTTGTGAAAAGAACAGACATGCAATGACTCTAGCTGTGGTTAGTGAGAAGAACACATATGCAATGACACTGGGTGTGGTTCATGATATGGTTTGTGAGAAGAACACACATGCAATGACACTGGTGGATCCATGGGTGGTCTTTGGGAAGAACACACATGCAATGACACTGGATCCATGTGTGTTCTATGAGAAGAACACACATCCAATGACTCTAGCTGTGGTTCATGAAAAGAGCAGACATGCAATGACACTGGTGGATCCATGTGTTGTTCATGGGAAGAACACACATGCAATGACTCTAGTGATATGTGGTTTGTGAAAAGAACAGACATGCAATGACTCTAGCTGTGGTTAGTGAGAAGAACACATATGCAATGACACTAGGTGAGGTTCATGATATGGTTTGTGAGAAGAACGCACATGCAATGACATTGGTGGATCCATGTGTGGTCTGTGAGAAGAACACACATGCAATGACACTGGGTGTGGTTCATGATATGGTTTGTGAGAAGAACACACATGCAATGACACTGGTGGATCCATGTGTGGTCTTTGGGAAGAACACACATGCAATGACACTGGATCCATGTGGTTCATGAGAAGAACACACATCCAATGACTCTAGCTGTGGTTCATGAAAAGAGCAGACATGCAATGACACTGGTGGATCCATGTGTGGTTCATGGGAAGAGCAGACATGCGAACACTGGGTGGATCCATGTGTGCTTCATGAGAAGAGTAGACATGCAATGACACTGGGTGTGGTTCATGATATGGTTCATGAGAAGAACACACATGCAATTTCACTGGTGGATCCATGTGTGGTTCATGGGAAGAACACACATGCATTGACACTGGGTGTGGTTCATGATATGGTCTGTGAGAAGAACACACATTCAATGACACTGGTGGATCCATGTGTGGTCTGTGTGAAGAACACACATGCAATGACACTGGGTGTGGTTCATGATATGGTTTGTGAGAAGAACACACATGCAATGACACTGGTGGATCCATGGGTGGTCTTTGGGAAGAACACACATGCAATGACACTGGATCAATGTGTGTTCTATGAGAAGAACACACATCCAATGACTCTAGTTGTGGTTCATGAAAAGAGCAGACATGCAATGACACTGGTGGATCCATGTGTTGTTCATGGAAAGAACACACATGCAATGACTCTAGTGATATGTGGTTTGTGAAAAGAACAGACATGCAATGACTCTAGCTGTGGTTAGTGAGAAGAACACATATGCAATGACACTAGGTGAGGTTCATGATATGGTTTGTGAGAAGAACGCACATGCAATGACATTGGTGGATCCATGTGTGGTCTGTGAGAAGAACACACATGCAATGACACTGGGTGTGGTTCATGATATGGTTTGTGAGAAGAACACACATGCAATGACACTGGTGGATCCATGTGTGGTCTTTGGGAAGAACACACATGCAATGACATTGGATCCATGTGTGGTCTGAGAAGAACACACATCCAATGACTCTAGTGTGGTTCATGAAAAGAGACATGCAATGACACTGTGGATCCATGTGTGGTTCATGGGAAGAGCACATGCAACACCGGGTGGATCCATGTGTGCTTCATGAGAAGAGTAGACATGCAATGACACTGGGTGTGGTTCATGATATGGTTCATGAGAAGAACACATGCAATTACACCGGGGGATCCATGTGTGGTTCATGGGAAGAACACACATGCAATGACACTGGGTGTGGTTCATGATATGGTCTGTGCGAAGAACACACATGCAATGACACTGGTGGATCCATGTGTGGTGACTGAGAAGAACACACATGCAATGACACTAGGTGTGGTTCATGATATGGTTTGTGAGAAGAACACACATGCAATGACACTGGTGGATCCATGGGTGGTCTTTGGGAAGAACACACATGCAATGACACTGGATCCATGTGTGTTCTATGAGAAGAACACACATCCAATGACTCTAGCTATGGTTCATGAAAAGAGCAGACATGCAATGACACTAGTGGATCCATGTGTTGTTCATGGGAAGAACACACATGCAATGACTCTAGTGATATGTGCTTTGTGAAAAGAACAGACATGCGATGACTCAATCTGTGGTTAGTGTGAAGAACACAAAAGCAATGACACTGGTGAGGTTCATGATATGGTTTGTGAGAAGAACACACATGCAATGACATTGGTGGATCCATGTGTGGTCTGTGAGAAGAACACACATGCAATGACACTGGTGCATCCATGTGTGGTCTTTGAGAAAGACACACATGCAATGACTCCCGTGGATCCATGTGTGGTTCATGGGAAGAACACACATGCAATGACACTGGGTGAGGTTCATGATATGGTTTGTGAGAAGAACACACATGCAATGACACTGGTGGATCCATGTGTGGTCTGTGAGAAGAACACAAATGCAATGACACTGGGTGTGGTTCATGATATGGTTTGTGAGAAGAACACACATGCAATGACACTGGTGGATCCATGTGTGGTCTGTGGGAAGAACACAAATGCAATGTCACTGGATCCATGTGTTCATGAGAAGAACACACATCCAATGACTCTAGGTGGTTCATGAAAAGAGCACATGCAATGACACTGGTGGATCCATGTGTGGTTCATGGGAAGAAGACATGCAATGACACTGGTGGATCCATGTGTGGTTCACGAGAAGAATAGACATGTAATGACACTGGTGTGGTTCGTGAGAAGAACACACATGCAATGACAACTGTGGATCCAAGTGTGGTTCATGGAAAGAACACACATGCAATGACACCGGTGTGGTTCATGATATGGTCTGTGAAAAGAACACACATGCGATGACATAGGGTGGATCCATGTGTGGTTTGTGAGAAGAACACACATGCAATGACACTTGGTGTGGTTCATGATATGGTTTGTGAGAAGAACACATATGCAATGACACCGGTGGATCCATGGGTGGTCTTTGTGAAGAACACACATGCAATGACACTGGATCAATGTGTGTTCTATGAGAAGAACACACATCCAATGACTCTAGCTGTGGTTCATGAAAAGAGCAGACATGCAATGACACTGGTGGATCCATGTGTTGTTCATGGGAAGAACACACATGCAATGACTCTAGTGATATGTGGTTTGCGAAAAGAATGACATGCAATGACTCTAGTTGTGGTTAGTGAGAAGAACACATATGCAATGACACTAGGTGAGGTTCATGATATGGTGTGTGAGAAGAACCCACATGCAATGACATTGTTGGATCCATGTGTGGACTTTGATAAGACCACACATGCAATGACACCTCAGTGTGGTTCATGATATGGTTTGTGAGAAGAACACACATGCAATGACACTGGTGGATCCATGTGTGGTCTTTGGGAAGAACACACATGCAATGACACTGGATCCATGTGTGGTCTGTGAGAAGAACACACATCCAATGACTCTAGTTGTGGTTCATGAAAAGAGCAGACATGCAATGACACTGGTGGATCCATGTGTGGTTCATGGGAAGAGTGTACATGCGATGACACCGGGTGGATCCATGTGTGCTTCATGAGAAGAGTAGACATGCAATGACACTGGGTGTGGTTCATGATATGGTTTGTGAGAAGAACACACATGCAATGACACTGGTGGATCCCTGTGTGGTTCATGAACACATGCAATGACACTGGGTGTGGTTCATGATATGGTCTGTGAGAAGAACACACATGCAATGACACTGGTGGATCCATGTGTGGTCTGTGAGAAGAACACACATGCAATGACACTAGGTGTGGTTCATGATATGGTTTGTGAGAAGAACACACATGCAATGACACTGGTGGATCCATGGGTGGTCTTTGGGAAGAACACACATGCAATGACACTGGATCCATGTGTGTTCTATGAGAAGAACACACATCCAATGACTCTAGCTATGGTTCATGAAAAGAGCAGACATGCAATGACACTAGTGGATCCATGTGTTGTTCATGGGAAGAACACACATGCAATGACTCTAGTGATATGTGCTTTGTGAAAAGAACAGACATGCAATGACTCTAGCTGTGGTTAGTGAGAAGAACACATATGCAATGACACTGGGTGTGGTTCATGATATGGTTTGTGAGAAGAACACACATGCAATGACACTGGTGGATCCATGGGTGGTCTTTGGGAAGAACACACATGCAATGACACTGGATCCATGTGTGTTCTATGAGAAGAACACACATCCAATGACTCTAGCTGTGGTTCATGAAAAGAGCACATGCAATGACACCGGTGGATCCATGTGTGGTTCATGGGAAGAACACACATGCAATGACTCTGGCGATATGTGGTTTGTGAAAATAACAGACATGCAATGACTCTAGCTGTGGTTTGTGAGAAGAACATACATGCAATACCACTAGGTGTGGTTCATGATATGCTTTGTGAGAAGAACACACATGCAATGACACTGGTGGATCCATGTGTGGTCTTTGGGAAGAACACACATGCAATGACACGGGGTGTGGTTCATGATATGGTTTGTGAGAAGAACACACATGCAATGACACTGTGGATCCATGTGTGGTCTTTGGGAATAACACACATGCAATGACACTGGGTGGATCCATGGGTGGGGTGTGAGAAGAACACACAGCCAATGACTCTAGCTGTGGTTCATGACAAGAGCACATGCAATGACACTGTGGATCCATGTGTGGTTCATGGGAAGAGCACATGCGAACACCTTTGGTGGATCCATGTGTGCTTCATGAGAAGAGTAGACATGCAATGACACTGGGTGTGGTTCATGATATGGTTCATGAGAAGAACACACATGCAATTTCACCGGTGGATCCATGTGTGGTTCATGGGAAGAACACACATGCAATGACACTGGGTGTGGTTCATGATATGGTCTGTGAGAAGAACACACATGCAATGACACTGGTGGATCCATGTGTGGTCTGTGAGAAGAACACACATGCAATGACACTAGGTGTGGTTCATGATATGGTTTGTGAGAAGAACACACATGCAATGACACTGGTGTATCCATGTGTGGTCTTTGGGAAGAACACACATGCAATGACCTTTGGATCCATGTGTTTTCTATGAGAAGAACACACATCCAATGACTCTAGCTATGGTTCATGAAAAGAGCAGACATGCAATGACACTAGTGGATCCATGTGTTGTTCATGGGAAGAACACACATGCAATGACTCTAGTGATATGTGCTTTGTGAAAAGAATGGACATGCAATGACTCTAGCTGTGGTTAGTGAGAAGAACACATATGCAATGACACTAGGTGAGGTTCATGATATGGTTTGTGAGAAGAACGCACATGCAATGACATTGGTGGATCCATGTGTGGTATGTGAGAAGAACACACATGCAATGACACTGGTGGATCCATGTGTGGTCTTTGAGAAGAACACACATGCAATGACTCCTGTGGATCCATGTGTGGTTCATGGGAAGAACACACATGCAATGACACTGGGTGAGGTTCATGATATGGTTTGTGAGAAGAACACACATGCAATGACACTGGTGGATCCATGTGTGGTTCAGAGAAGAACACAAATGCAATGACACGGTGTGGTTCATGATATGGTTTGTGAGAAGAACACACATGCAATGACACTGGTGGATCCATGTGTGGTCTGTGAGAAGAAATGCAATGACACTGGATCCATGTGTGGTTCATTGGAAGAACACACATGCAATGACATGGATCCATGTGTGGTTCATGAGAAGAACACACATGCAATGACAGAAGAACACACATCCAATGACTCTAGCTGTGGTTCATGAAAAGAGAAGAACACACATGCAATGACACTGGTGGATCCATGTGGTTCATGGGAAGAACAGACATGCAATGACACCGTGATATGTGGTTCTGAGAAGAACACACATCCAATGACTCTAGTGGTTCATGAAAAGAGCGTAATGACACTGGATCCATGTGTGGTTCATGAGAAGAACACACATGCAATGACACTGGTGGATCCATGTGTGGTTCATGGGAAGAACACACATGCAATGACACTGGGTGTGGTTCATGATATGGTCTGTGAGAAGAACACACATGCAATGACACGGGTGGATCCATGTGTGGTTTGTGAGAAGAACACACATGCAATGACATTGGGTGTGGTTCATGATATGGTTTGTGAGAAGAACACACATGCAATGACACTGGTGGATCCATGGGTGGTCTTTGGGAAGAACACACATGCAATGACACTGGATCCGTGTGTGGTCAATGAGAACAACACACATCCAATGACTCTAGCTGTGGTTCATGAAAAGAGCAGACATGATATGACACTGGTGGATCCATGTGTGATTCATGGGAAGAACACACATGCAATGACTCTGGTGATTTGTGGTTTGTGAAAAGAACAGACATGCAATGACTCTAGCTGTGGTTAGTGAGAAGAACACACATGCAATGACACTGGGTGAAGTTCATGATATGGTTTGTGAGAAGAACACACATGCAATGACACTGATGGATCCATGTGTGGTCTGTGAGAAGAACACACATCCAATGACACTGGGTGTGGTTCATGATATGGTTTGTGAGAAGAACACACATGCAATGACACTGGTGGATCCATGTGTAGTCTTTGGGAAGAACACACATGCAATGACACTGGATCCATGTGTGGTCTGTGAGAAGAACACACATCCAATGACTCTAGCTGTGGTTCATGAAAAGAGCAGACATGCAATGACACTGGTGGATCCATGTGTGGTTCATTGGAAGAGCAGACATGCGATGACACTGGGTGGATCCATGTGTGGTTCATGAGAAGAGCAGACATGCAATGACACTGGGTGTGGTTCATGATATGGTTTGTAAGAAGAACACACATCCAATGGCTCTAGCTGTGGTTCATGAAAAGAGCATGCATGCGATGACTCTAGCTGTGGTTAATGGGAAGAGCAGACATACAATGACACCGGTGATATGTGGTCTGTGAGAAGAACACACATGCGATGACACTGGTGGATCCATGTGTGGTTCATGGGAAGAACACACATGCAATGACACTGGTGATATGTGGTCTGTGAGAAGAACACACATCCAATGACTCTAGCTGTGGTTCATGAAAAGAGCAGACATGCAATGACACCGGTGGATCCATGTGTGGTTAATGAGAAGAACACACATGCAATGACACCTGTGGATCCATGTGTGGTTCATGGGAAGAACACACATGCAATGACACTGGGTGTGGTTCATGATATGGTTTGTGAGAAGAACACACATGCAATGACACTGGTGGATCCATGGGTGGGATTTGCGAAGAACACACATGCAATGACCTTTGGATCCATGTGTGGTCTATGAGAAGAACACACATCCAATGACTCTAGCTATGGTTCATGAAAAGAGCGGACATGATATGACACTGGTGGATCCATGTGTGGTTCATGGGAAGAACACACATGCAATGACTCTGGTGATATGTGGTTTATGAAAAGAACAGACATGCAATGACTCTAGCTGTGGTCTGTGAGAAAAACACACATGCAATGACACTGGGTGTGGTTCATGATATGGTTTGTGAGAAGAACACACATGCAATGACACTGGTGGATCCATGTGTGGTCTTTGGGAAGAACACACATGCAATGACACTGGATCCATGTGTGGTCTGTGAGAAGAACACACATCCAATGACTCTTAGCTGTGGTACATGAAAAGAGCAGACATGCAATGACACTGGTGGATCCATGTGTGGTTCATGGGAAGAGCAGACATGCAATGACACAGGTGATATGTGGTCTATGAGAAGAACACACATGCAATGACTCTAGCTGTGGTTAATGAAAAGAGTTGACATGCAATGACACCGGTGGATCCATGTGTGGTTCAAGGGAAGAACACACATGCAATGACACTGGGTGTGGTTCATGATATGGTCTGTGAGAAGAACACACATGCAATGACACTGGTGGATCCATGTGTGGTCTGTGAGAAGAGCAGACATGCAATGACACCGGTGGATCCATGTGTGATTTGTGAGAAGAATACACATGCAATGACACTGGTGGATCCATGTGTGGTCTTTGGGAAGAACACACATGCAATGACACTGGTGATATGTGGTCTGTGAGAAGAACACACATCCAATGACTCTAGCTGTGGTTCATGAAGAGAGCAGACATGCAATGACACTGGTGGATCCATGTGTGGTTCATGGGAAGAGCAGACATGCGATGACAATGGGTGGATCCATGTGTGGTTCATGAGAAGAGAAGACATGTAATGACACTAGGTGTGGTTCATGATATGGTTCATGAGAAGAACACACATGCAATTTAACCGGTGGATCCATGTGTGGTTCATGGGAAGAACACACATGCAATGACACAGGGTGTGGTTCATGATATGGTCTGTGAGAAGAACACACATGCAATGACACTGGTGGATCCATGTGTGGTTTGTGAGAAGAACACACATGCAATGACACTAGGTGTGGTTCATGATATGGTTTGTGAGAAGAACACACATGCAATGACACTGGTGGATCCATGTGTGGTCTTTGGGAAGAACACACATGCAATGACACTGGATCCATGTGTGGTCTGTGAGAAGAACACACATCCAATGACTCTAGCTGTGGTTCATGAAAAGAGCAGACATGCAATGACACTGGTGGATCCATGTGTGGTTCATGGGAAGAACACACATGCAATGACTCTGGTGATTTGTGGTTTGTGAAAAGAACAGACATGCAATGACTCTAGCTGTGGTTAGTGAGAAGAACACACATGCAATGACACTGGGTGAGGTTCATGATATGGTTTGTGAGAAGAACACACATGCAATGACACTGGTGGATCCATGTGTGGTTCATGGGAAGAACACACATCCAATGACACTGGGTGTGGTTCATGATATGGTTTGTGAGAAGAACACACATGCAATGACACTAGTGGATCCATGTGTGGTCTGGGAAGAGCACACATGCAATGACACTGTGGATCCATGTGTGGTAGAGAAGAACACACATCCAATGACTCTAGCTGTGGTTCAATGAAAGAGCGGACATATGCAATGACACTGGTGGATCCTTGTGTGGTTCATTGGAAGAGCAGACATGCGATGACACTAGGTGGATCCATGTGTGGTTCATGAGAAGAGCAGACATGCAATGACACTGGGTGTGGTTCATGATATGGTTTGTGAGAAGAACACACATGCAATGACTCCAGTGGATCCATGTGTGGTTCATGGGAAGAACACACATGCAATGACACTGGGTGTGGTTCATGATATGGTTTGTGAGAAGAACACACATGCAATGACACTGGTGGATCCATGTGTGGTCTGTGGGAAGAGCATACATGTGATGACATTGGGTGTGGTTCATGATATGGTTTGTGAGAAGAACACACATGCAATGACACTGGTGGATCCATGTGTGGTCTTTGGGAAGAACACACATGCAATGACACTGGATCCATGTGCGGTCTGTGAGAAGAACACACATCCAATGACTCTAGCTGTGGTTCATGAAAAGAGCAGACATGCAATAACACTGGTGGATCCATGTGTGGTTCATGGGAAGAACACACATGCAATGACTCTGGTGATTTGTGGTTTGTGAAAAGAACAGACATGCAATGACTCTAGCTGTGGTTAGTGAAAAGAACACACATGCAATGAGGTTCATGATATGGTTTGTGAGAAGAACACACATGCAATGACACTGGTGGATCCATGTGTGGTCTGTGAGAAGAACACACATCCAATGACACTGGGTGTGGTTCATGATATGGTTTGTGAGAAGAACACACATGCAATGACACTGGTGGATCCATGTGTAGTCTTTGGGAAGAACACACATGCAATGACACTGGATCCATGTGTGGTCTGTGAGAAGAACACACGTCCAATGACTCTAGCTGTGGTTCATGAAAAGAGCAGACATGCAATGACACTAGTGGATCCATGTGTGGTTCATTGGAAGAACAGACATGCGATGACACTGGGTGGATCCATGTGTGGTTCATGAGAAGAGCAGACATGCAATGACACTGGGTGTGGTTCATGATATGGTTTGTAAGAAGAACACACATCCAATGGCTCTAGCTGTGGTTCATGAAAAGAGCATGCATGCGATGACTCTAGCTGTGGTTAATGGGAAGAGCAGACATACAATGACACCGGTGATATGTGGTCTGTGAGAAGAACACACATGCGATGACACTGGTGGATCCATGTGTGGTTCATGGGAAGAACACACATGCAATGACACTGGTGATATGTGGTCTGTGAGAAGAACACACATCCAATGACTCTAGCTGTGGTTCATGAAAAGAGCAGACATACAATGACACAGGTGGATCCATGTGTGGTTCATGAGAAGAACACACATGCAATGACACCGGTGGATCCATGTGTGGTTCATGGGAAGAACACACATGCAATGACACTGGGTGTGGTTCATGATATGGTCTGTGAGAAGAACACACATGCAATGACACTGGTGGATCCATGTGTGGTCTATGAGAAGAGCACACATGCAATGACATTGGGTGTGGTTCATGATATGGTTTGTGAGAAGAACACACATGCAATGACACTGGTGGATCCATGGTTGGTCTTTGGGAAGAACACACATGCAATGACACTGGATCCATGTGTGGTCTGTGAGAAGAACACACATCCAATGACTCTAGCTGTGGTTCATGAAAAGAGCAGACATGCAATGACACTGGTGGATCCATGTGTGGTTCATGGGAAGAACACACATGCAATGACTCCGGGGATTGGTGGTTTGTGACAAGAACAGACATGCAATGACTCGGGCTGTGGTTAGTGAGAAGAACACACATGCAATGAGGTTCATGATACGGTTTGTGAGAAGAACACACATGCAATGACACTGGTGGATCCATGTGTGGTCTGTGAGAAGAACACACATCCAATGACACTGGGTGTGGTTCATGATATGGTTTGTGAGAAGAACACACATGCAATGACACTGGTGGATCCATGTGTAGTCTTTGGGAAGAACACACATGCAATGACACTGGATCCATGTGTGGTCTGTGAGAAGAACACACATTCAATGACTCTAGCTGTGGTTCATGAAAAGAGCAGACATGCAATGACACTGGTGGATCCATGTGTGGTTCATTGGAAGAGCAGACATGCGATGACACTGGGTGGATCCATGTGTGGTTCATGAGAAGAGCAGACATGCAATGACACTGGGTGTGGTTCATGATATGGTTTGTAAGAAGAACACACATCCAATGGCTCTAGCTGTGGTTCATGAAAAGAGCATGCATGCGATGACTCTAGCTGTGGTTAATGGGAAGAGCAGACATACAATGACACCGGTGACATGTGGTCTATGAGCAGAACACACATGCGATGACACTGGTGGCTCCATGTGTGGCTCATGGGAAGAACACACATGCAATGACACTGGTGATATGTGGTATGTGAGAAGAACACACATCCAATGACTCTAGCTGTGGTTCATGAAAAGAGCAGACATGCAATGACACAGGTGGATCCATGTGTGGTTCATGAGAAGAACACACATGCAATGACACCGGTGGATCCATGTGTGGTTCATGGGAAGAACACACATGCAATGACACTGGGTGTGGTTCATGATATGGTTTGTGAGAAGAACACACATGCAATGACACTGGTGGATCCATGGTTGGTCTTTGGGAAGAACACACATGCAATGACACTGGATCCGTGTGTGGTCTATGAGAAGAACACACATCCAATGACTCTAGCTGTGGTTCATGAAAAGAGCAGACATGATATGACACTGGTGGATCCATGTGTGGTTCATGGGAAGAACACACATGCAATGACTCTGGTGATATGTGGTTTATGAAAAGAACAGACATTCAATGACTCTAGCTATGGTCTGTGAGAAAAACACATATGCAATGACACTGGGTGTGGTTCATGATATGGTTTGTGAGAAGAACACACATGCAATAACACTGGTGGATCCATGTGTGGTCTTTGGGAAGAACACACATGCAATGACACTGGATCCATGTGTGGTCTGTGAGAAGAACACACATCCAATGACTCTAGTTGTGGTTCATGAAAAGAGCAGACATGCAATGACACTGGTGGATCCATGTGTGGTTCATGGGAAGAGCAGACATGCAATGACACAGGTGATATGTGGTCTGTGAGAAGAACACACGTGCAATGACTCTAGTTGTGGTTAATGAAAAGAGTTGACATGCAATGACACCGGTGGATCCATGTGTGGTTCAAGGGAAGAACACATGCAATGACACTGGGTGTGGTTCATGATATGGTCTGTGAGAAGAACACACATGCAATGACACTGGTGGATCCATGTGTGGTCTGTGAGAAGAGCAGACATGCAATGACAGCGGTGGATACATGTGTGATTTGTGAGAAGAATACACATGCAATAACACTGGTGGATCCATGTGTGGTCTTTGGGAAGAACACACATGCAATGACACTAGTGATATGTGGTCTGTGAGAAGAACACACATCCAATGACTCTAGCTGTGGTTAATGAAAAGAGCAGACATGCAATGACACTGGTGGATCCATGTGTGGTTCATGGGAAGAGCAGACATGCGATGCCAATGGGTGGATCCATGTGTGGTTCATGAGAAGAGCAGACATGTAATGACACTAGGTGTGGTTCATGATATGGTTCATGAGAAGAACACACATGCAATTTCACCGGTGGATCCATGTGTGGTTCATGAGAAGAACACACATGCAATGACACAGGGTGTGGTTCATGATATGGTCTGTGAGAAGAACACACATGCAATGACACTAGTGGATCCATGTGTGGTCTGTGAGAAGAACACACATGCAATGACACTAGGTGTGGTTCATGATATGGTTTGTGAGAAGAACACACATGCAATAACACTGGTGGATCCATGTGTGGTCTTTGGGAAGAACACACATGCAATGACACTGGATCCATGTGTGGTCTGTGAGAAGAACACACATCCAATGACTCTAGCTGTGGTTCATGAAAAGAGCAGACATGCAATGACACTGGTGAATCCATGTGTGGTTCATGGGAAGAACACACATGCAATGACTCTGGTGATTTGTGGTTTGTGAAAAGAACAGACATGCAATGACTCTAACTGTGGTTAGTGAGAAGAACACACATGCAATGACACTGGGTGAGGTTCATGATATGGTTTGTGAGAAGAACACACATGCAATGACACTGGTGGATCCATGTGTGGTCTGTGAGAAGAACACACATCCAATGACACTGGGTGTGGTTCATGATATGGTTTGTGAGAAGAACACACATGCAATGACACTAGTGGATCCATGTGTGGTCTCTGGGAAGAGCAGACATGCAATGACACTGGTGGATCCATGTGTGGTCTGTGAGAAGAACACACATCCAATGACTCTAGCTGTGGTTCAATAAAAGAGCAGACATGCAATGACACTGGTGGATCCTTGTGTGGTTCATTGGAAGAGCAGACATGCGATGACACTAGGTGGATCCATGTGTGGTTCATGAGAAGAGCAGACATGCAATGACACTGGGTGTGGTTCATGATATGGTTTGTGAGAAGAACACACATGCAATGACTCCAGTGGATCCATGTGTGGTTAATGGGAAGAACACACATGCAATGACACTAGGTGAGGTTCATGATATGGTTTGTGAAAAGAACACACATGCAATGACACTGGTGGATCCATGTGTGGTCTGTGAGAAGAGCACACATGCAATGACATTGGGTGTGGTTCATGATATGGTTTGTGAGAAGAACACACATGCAATGACACTGGTGGAACCATGTGTGGTCTTTGGGAAGAACACACATGCAATGACACTGGATCCATGTGCGGTCTGTGAGAAGAACACACATCCAATGACTCTAGCTGTGGTTCATGAAAAGAGCAGACATGCAATAACACTGGTGGATCCATGTGTGGTTCATGGGAAGAACACACATGCAATGACTCTGGTGATTTGTGGTTTGTGAAAAGAACAGACATGCAATGACTCTAGCTGTGGTTAGTGAGAAGAACACACATGCAATGAGGTTCATGATATGGTTTGTGAGAAGAACACACATGCAATGACACTGGTGGATCCATGTGTGGTCTGTGAGAAGAACACACATCCAATGACACTGGGTGTGGTTCATGATATGGTTTGTGAGAAGAACACACATGCAATGACACTGGTGGATCCATGTGTAGTCTTTGGGAAGAACACACATGCAATGACACTGGATCCATGTGTGGTCTGTGAGAAGAACACACATCCAATGACTCTAGCTGTGGTTCATGAAAAGAGCAGACATGCAATGACACTAGTGGATCCATGTTTGGTTCATTGGAAGAGCAAACATGCGATGACACTGGGTGGATCCATGTGTGGTTCATGAGAAGACCAGACATGCAATGACACTGGGTGTGGTTCATGATATGGTTTGTAAGAAGAACACACATCCAATGGCTCTAGCTGTGGTTCATGAAAAGAGCATGCATGCGATGACTCTAGCTGTGGTTAATGGGAAGAGCAGACATACAATGACACCGGTGATATGTGGTCTGTGAGAAGAACACACATGCGATGACACTGGTGGATCCATGTGTGGTTCATGGGAAGAACACGCATGCAATGACACTGGTGATATGTGGTCTGTGAGAAGAACACACATCCAATGACTCTAGCTGTGGTTCATGAAAAGAGCAGACATACAATGACACAGGTGGATCCATGTGTGGTTCATGAGAAGAACACACATGCAATGACACCGGTGGATCCATGTGTGGTTCATGGGAAGAACACACATGCAATGACACTGGGTGTGGTTCATGATATGGTCTGTGAGAAGAACACACATGCAATGACACTGGTGGATCCATGTGTGGTCTATGAGAAGAGCACACATGCAATGACATTGGGTGTGGTTCATGATATGGTTTGTGAGAAGAACACACATGCAATGACACTGGTGGATCCATGGTTGGTCTTTGGGAAGAACACACATGCAATGACACTGGATCCGTGTGTGGTCTATGAGAAGAACACACATCCAATGACTCTAGCTGTGGTTCATGAAAAGAGCAGACATGATATGACACTGGTGGATCCATGTGTGGTTCATGGGAAGAACACACATGCAATGACTCTGGTGATTTGTGGTTTGTGAAAAGAACAGACATGCAATGACTCTAGCTGTGGTTAGTGAGAAGAACACACATGCAATGAGGTTCATGATACGGTTTGTGAGAAGAACACACATGCAATGACACTGGTGGATCCATGTGTGGTCTGTGAGAAGAACACACATCCAATGACACTGGGTGTGGTTCATGATATGGTTTGTGAGAAGAACACACATGCAATGACACTGGTGGATCCATGTGTAGTCTTTGGAAAGAACACACATGCAATGACACTGGATCCATGTGTGGTCTGTGAGAAGAACACACATCCAATGACTCTAGCTGTGGTTCATGAAAAGAGCAGACATGCAATGACACTGGTGGATCCATGTGTGGTTCATTGGAAGAGCAGACATGCGATGACACTGGGTGGATCCATGTGTGGTTCATGAGAAGAGCAGACATGCAATGACACTGGGTGTGGTTCATGATATGGTTTGTAAGAAGAAAACATATCCAATGGCTCTAGCTGTGGTTCATGAAAAGAGCATGCTTGCGATGACTCTAGCTGTGGTTAATGGGAAGAGCAGACATACAATGACACCGGTGATATGTGGTCTGTGAGAAGAACACACATGCGATGACACTGGTGGATCCATGTGTGGTTCATGGGAAGAACACACATGCAATGACACTGGTGATATGTGGTCTGTGAGAAGAACACACATCCAATGACTCTAGCTGTGGTTCATGAAAAGAGCAGACATGCAATGACACAGGTGGATCCATGTGTGGTTCATGAGAAGAACACACATGCAATGACACCGGTGGATCCATGTGTGGTTCATGGGAAGAACACACATGCAATGACACTGGGTGTGGTTCATGATATGGTTTGTGAGAAGAACACACATGCAATGACACTGGTGGATCCATGGTTGGTCTTTGGGAAGAACACACATGCAATGACACTGGATCCGTGTGTGGTCTATGAGAAGAACACACATCCAATGACTCTAGCTGTGGTTCATGAAAAGAGCAGACATGATATGACACTGGTGGATCCATGTGTGGTTCATGGGAAGAACACACATGCAATGACTCTGGTGATATGTGGTTTATGAAAAGAACAGACATTCAATGACTCTAGCTATGTGCATGAGAAAAACACATATGCAATGACACCGGGTGTGGTTCATGATATGGTTTGTGAGAAGAACACACATGCAATGACCTTTGGTGGATCCATGTGTGGTCTTTGGGAAGAACACACATGCAATGACACTGGATCCATGTGTGGTCTGTGAGAAGAACACACATCCAATGACTCTAGTTGTGGTTCATGAAAAGAGCAGACATGCAATGACACTGGTGGATCCATGTGTGGTTCATGGGAAGAGCAGACATGCAATGACACAGGTGATATGTGGTCTGTGAGAAGAACACACGTGCAATGACTCTAGTTGTGGTTAATGAAAAGAGTTGACATGCAATGACACCGGTGGATCCATGTGTGGTTCAAGGGAAGAACACATGCAATGACACTGGGTGTGGTTCATGATATGGTCTGTGAGAAGAACACACATGCAATGACACTGGTGGATCCATGTGTGGTCTGTGAGAAGAGCAGACATGCAATGACAGCGGTGGATACATGTGTGATTTGTGAGAAGAATACACATGCAATAACACTGGTGGATCCATGTGTGGTCTTTGGGAAGAACACACATGCAATGACACTAGTGATATGTGGTCTGTGAGAAGAACACACATCCAATGACTCTAGCTGTGGTTAATGAAAAGCGGACATGCAATGACACTGGTGGATCCATGTGTGGTTAATGGGAAGAGCAGACATGCGATGCCAATGGGTGGATCCATGTGTGGTTCATGAGAAGAGCAGACATGTAATGACACTAGGTGTGGTTCATGATATGGTTCATGAGAAGAACACACATGCAATTTCACCGGTGGATCCATGTGTGGTTCATGAGAAGAACACACATGCAATGACACAGGGTGTGGTTCATGATATGGTCTGTGAGAAGAACACACATGCAATGACACTAGTGGATCCATGTGTGGTCTGTGAGAAGAACACACATGCAATGACACTAGGTGTGGTTCATGATATGGTTTGTGAGAAGAACACACATGCAATGACACTGGTGGATCCATGTGGTCTTTGGGAAGAACACACATGCAATGACACTTTGGATCCATGTGTGGTTGCATGAGAAGAACACACATCCAATGACTCTAGCTGTGGTTCATGAAAAGAGCAGACATGCAATGACACTGGTGAATCCATGTGTGGTTCATGGGAAGAACACACATGCAATGACTCTGGTGATTTGTGGTTTGTGAAAAGAACAGACATGCAATGACTCTAACTGTGGTTAGTGAGAAGAACACACATGCAATGACACTGGGTGAGGTTCATGATATGGTTTGTGAGAAGAACACACATGCAATGACACTGGTGGATCCATGTGTGGTCTGTGAGAAGAACACACATCCAATGACACTGGGTGTGGTTCATGATATGGTTTGTGAGAAGAACACACATGCAATGACACTAGTGGATCCATGTGTGGTCTTTGGCAAGAACACACATGCAATGACACTGGTGGATCCATGTGTGGTCTGTGAGAAGAACACACATCCAATGACTCTAGATGTGGTTCATGAAAAGAGCAGACATGCAATAACACTAGTGGATCCATGTGTGGTCCATTGGAAGAGCAGACATGCGATGACACTAGGTGGATCCATGTGTGGTTCATGAGAAGAGCAGACATGCAATGACACTGGGTGTGGTTCATGATATGGTTTGTGAGAAGAACACACATGCAATGACTCCAGTGGATCCATGTGTGGTTAATGGGAAGAACACACATGCAATGACACTAGGTGAGGTTCATGATATGGTGTGTGAGAAGAACACACATGCAATGACACTGGTGGATCCATGTATGGTCTGTGAGAAGAACACACATGCAATGACACTAGGTGTGGTTCATGATATGGTTTGTGAGAGGAACACACATGCAATGACTGGTGGATCCATGTGTGGTCTTTGGGAAGAACACACATGCAATGACACTGGATCCATGTGTGGTCTGTGAGAAGAACACACATCCAATGACTCTAGCTGTGGTTCATGAAAAGAGCAGACATGCAATGACACTGGTGGATCCATGTGTGGTTCATGGGAAGAACACACATGCAATGACTCTGGTGATTTGTGGTTTGTGAAAAGAACAGACATGCAATGACTCTAGCTATGGTTAGTGAGAAGAACACACATGCAATGAGGTTCATGATATGGTTTGTGAGAAGAACACACATGCAATGACACTGGTGGATCCATGTGTGGTCTGTGAGAAGAACACACATCCAATGACACTGGGTGTGGTTCATGATATGGTTTGTGAGAAGAACACACATGCAATGACACTAGTGGATCCATGTGTAGTCTTTGGGAAGAACACACATGCAATGACACTGGATCCATGTGTGGTTTGTGAGAAGAACACACATCCAATGACTCTAGCTACGGTTCATGAAAAGAGCAGACATGCAATGACACTAGTGGATCCATGTGTGGTTCATTGGAAGAGCAGACATGCGATGACACTGGGTGGATCCATGTGTGGTTCATGAGAAGAGCAGACATGCAATGACACTGGGTGTGGTTCATGATATGGTTTGTAAGAAGAACACACATCCAATTGGATCCATGTGTGGTTCATGGGAAGAACACACATGCAATGACTGAGAAGAACACACATGCAATGACTGGATCCATGTGTGGTTTATGGGAAGAACACACATGCAATGACACGGGGTGAGGGTCATGATAGGGTCTTTGAGAAGAACACACATGCAATGACACTGGTGGATCCATGTGTGGTCTGTGAGAAGAACACACATGCAATGACACTGGGTGTGGTTCATGATATGGTTTGTGAGAAGAACACACATGCAATGACACTGGTGGATCCATGTGTGGTCTTTGGGAAGAACACACATGCAATGACACTGGATCCATGTGTGGTCAGTGAGAAGAACACACATCCAATGACTCTAGCTGTGGTTCATGAAAAGAGCAGACATGCAATGACACTAGTGGATCCATGTGTGGTTCATGGGAAGAACACACATGCAATGACTCTGGTGATATGTGGTTTGTGAAAAGAACAGACATGCAATGACTCTAGCTGTGGTTAATGTGAATAAGACACATGCAATGAGGTTCATGATATAGTTTGTGAGAAGAACACACATGCAATGACACTGGTGGATCCATGTGTTGTGTGAGAAGAACACACTTGCAATGACACTGGGTGTGGTTCATGATATGGTTTGTGAGAAGAACACACATGCAATGACACTGTGGATCCATGTGTAGTCTTTGGGAAGAACACACATGCAATGACACTGGATCCATGTGTGTGAGAAGAACACACATCCAATGACTCTAGCTGTGGTTCATGAAAAGAGCACACATGCAATGACACTAGTGGATCCATGTGTGACACGGTGGATCCATGTGTGGTTCATGAGAAGAGCAGACATGCAATGACACTGGGTGTGGTTCATGATATGGTTTGTGAGAAGAACACACTGCATGCTGATGACTCTAGGCTGTTAATGAGAAGAACACACATGCAATGACACTGGTGGATCCATGTGTGGTTCATGGGAAGAACACACATGAAATGACACTGGTGATCCATGTGGTCATGAGAAGAACACACATCCAATGACTCTAGTTGTGGTTCATGAAAAGAGCACACATGCAATGACACAGTGGATCCATGTGTGGTTCATGAGAAGAACACACATGCAATGGCATCAGTGGATCCATGTGTGGTTCATGGGAAGAACACACATGCAATGACTCTGGGTGTGGTTCATGATATGGTTTGTGAGACGAACACACATCCAATGACACTGGTGGATCCATGGTTGGTCTTTGGGAAGAACACACATGCAATGACACTGGGAAGAACACACATCCAATGACTCTAGTGACACTGGTGGATCCATGTGTGGTTCATGGGAAGAACACACATGCAATGACTCGTGCTATGTCATGTGTGTGGTGAGAAAAACACACATGCAATGACACTGGGTGTGGTTCATGATATGGTTTGTGAGAAGAACACACATGCAATGACACTGGTGGATCCATGTGTGGTCTTTGGGAAGAACACACATGCAATGACACTGGATCCATGTGTGGTCTGTGAGAAGAACACACATCCAATGACTCTAGCTGTGGTTCATGAAAAGAGCAGACATGCAAGGACACTGGTGGATCCATGTGTGGTTCATGGGAAGAGCAGACATGCAATGGCACAGGTGATATGTGGTCTGTGAGAAGAACATACATGCAATGAATCTAACTGTGGTTAATGAAAAGAGCTGACATGCAATGACGCCGGTGGATCCATGTGTGGTTCAAGCGAAGAACACACATGCAATGACAGTGGGTGTGGTTCATGATATGGTCTGTGAGAAGAACACACATGCAATGACACTGGTGGATCCATGTTAGGTCTGTGAGAAGAGCAGACATGCAATGACACTGGTGGATCCATGTGTGATTTGTGAGGAGAACACACATGCAATGACACTGGTGGATCCATGTGTGGACTTTGGGAAGAACACACATGCAATGACACTGGTGATATGTGGTCTGTGAAAAGAACACACATCCAATGACTCTAGCTGTGGTTCATGAAAAGAGCAGACATGCAATGACACTGGTGGATCCATGTGTGGTTCATGGGAAGAACACACATGCAATGACATTGGTGGATCCATGTGTGGTCTGTGGGAAGGGAAGACATGCAATGACACTGGTGGATCCATGTGTGGTCTGTGAGAAGAACACACATCCAATGACTCTAGATGTGGTTCATGAAAAGAGCAGAAATGCAATGGCACTGGTGGATCCATGTGTGGTTCATGGGAAGAACACACATGCGATGACACTGGGTGGATCCATGTGTGGTTTGTGAGAAGAACACACATGCAATGACACCGGTGGATCCATGTGTAGTTCATGGGAAGAACACACATGCGATGACACTGGGTGGATCCATGTGTGGTTTGTGAGAAGAACACACATGCAATGACATCGGTGGATCCATGTGTGGTTCATGGGAAGAACACACATGCAATGACTCTGGTGATATCTGGTTTGTGAAAAGAACAGACATGCAATGACTCTAGCTGTGGTTAATGAGAAGACCAGACATGCAATGACACCGGTGGATCCATGTGTGGTTTATGAGAAGAACACACATGCAATGACACTGGGTGTGGTTCTTGATATGGTTTGTAAGAAGAACACACATCCAATGACTCTAACTGTGGTTCATGAAAAGAGCATGCATGCGATGACTCTAGCTGTGGTTCATGGGAAGAGCAGACATACAATGACAGCGGTGATATGTGGTCTATGAGAAGAACACACATGCGATGACACTGGTGGATCCATGTGTGGTTCATGGGAAGAACACACATGCAATGACACTAGTGATATGTGGTCTGTGAGAAGAACACACATCCAATGACTCTAGCTATGGTTCATGAAAAGAGCAGACATGCAATGACACAGGTGGATCCATGTGTGGTTCATGGGAAGCACACACATGCGATGACACTGGGTGGATCTATGTGTGGTTTGTGAGAAGAACACACATGCAATGACACTGGTGGATCCATGTGTGGTTCATGGGAAAAACACACATGCAATGACTCTGGTGATATGTGGTTTGTGAAAAGAACAGACATGCAATGACTCTAGCTGTGGTTAATGAGAAGAGCAGACATGCAATGACACCGGTGGATCCATGTGTCGTTCATGGGAAGAGCAGACATACAATGACACTGGTGGATCCATGTGTGGTTCATGGAAAGAACACACATGCAACGACACCGGTGGATCCATGTGTGGTATGTGGGAAGAACACACATGCCATGACACTGGTGGATCCATGTTTGGTTCATGGGTAGAACACACATGCAATGACACAGGTGATATGTGGTCTGTGAGAAGAACACACATGCAATGACACTGGTGGATCCATCTATGGTATGTGGGAAGGGCAGACATGCAATGACACTAGTGGATCCATGTGTGGTTCATGGGAAGAACACACATGCAATGACATTGGGTGTGGTTCATGATATGGTTTGTGAGAAGAACACACATGCAATGACACTGGTGGATCCATGTGTGGTCTGTGAGAAGAACACACATGCAATGACACTGGATGTGGTTCATGATATGGTTTGTGAGAAGAACACATATGCAACGGCACTGGTGGATCCATGTGTGGTATGTGAGAAGAACACACATGCAATGACACTGGGTGTGGTTCATGATATGGTTTGTGAGAAGAACACACATGCAATGACACTAGTGGGTCCATGTGTGGTCTTTGGGAAGAACACACATGCAATGACACTGGATCCATGTGTGGTCTGTGAGAAGAACACACATCCAATGACTCTAGCTGTGGTTCATGAAAAGAGCAGACATGCAATGACACTGGTGGGTCCATGTGTGGTTCATTGGAAGAGCAAACATGCAATGACACAGGTGATATGTGGTCCGTGAGAAGAACAGACATGCAATGACTCTAGCTGTGGTTAATGAAAAGAGCTGACATGCAATGACACCGGTGGATCCATGTGTGGTTCAAGGGAAGAACACACATGCAATGACACTAGGTGTGGTTCATGATATGGTCTGTGAGAAGAACACACATGCAATGACACTGGTGGATCCATGTGTGGTCTGTGAGAAGAACACACATCCAATGACACTAGGTGTGGTTCATGATATGGTTTGTGAGAAGAACACACATGCAATGACACTGGTGGATCCATGTGTGGTCTTTGGGAAGAACATACATGCAATGACACTGGATCCATGTGTGGTCTTTGAGAAGAACTAATGCAGCCCGTCCTACGGACGCTCCCACATCTACACCAGCCAGTCCCCCAAGTGGACCCATGACTCGTGCCCGAGCCAAACTCCTCCAAGATAAGGTGAACTCGCTCCTCTCTTCGTGCCAATTTGATACCTCCTTGGATGGCGTGCTACTTCATACATCTACTGCATCAGGCATCATCAGTACGAATCCTCGCCGATCTACCCACGAGCCACACTCTGTCCGCAGCTGCCCGGAGTGTCCGCCTGAGTCAGGCCGGAGTGTCCGGCGCAACCGGAGTATCCGGCGTGACTCAGCTAGAGTGTCCGGCCTGCCCGAGCCCGGACCTGGCGTGGACATTTAGAAGGTCAAATCGGACACTCCCTGGACACCACCCGGAGTGTCCGGTCACCCCGAACTGTCCGGCCCAAGCGATGGGCCTGCGAGCCTAGCTGGGCCCTATGGCCCATGTACCCCTCTACTTTGCCCAGAACTCTACTTTAATGCCTGAATTACCCCTGAACTTATGGCTGGCCTATATATAGACCCCCACCTCCATTTTAAACCCGAGGCTTGATATTGGAATTAGTGGAAACCCCTTTGTGGATCTATCTAATTCTTGCCTCATGCTCCTTGACTAAGGAGCACCAATATCCCCAAACCTCGTTGGAGTTTGCATCGTGCCTGCGCGTTGTACAAGGCCTAGGCATCGGTGTCCCTTTGCCTAGACGTCAAGATCTCACCGAGGCTCTCATCTCGCCGTGCCGGTTCGAGAGAGAGTCCTCCGCTCGACGCCGATCCTAGGGATTGCGCCGGACCGGTCACCGCCGGCGTGAGCTATTGGTGTTTATCGTGGTTTTGCGTGTGTGTGTTCATCGCGTCCTTCGTGCGTGTGTTCGTCGTGTTCATCCTTCCGTCCTTCCCCTGCACTCCACCCTCGATTTGAAAGGGAATCGTGAAAGATCGGGCCACCCTAGAGGTTTGCCCTCAACATATTGGTATCAAGAGCTTCGTTGCTCACGATTTCCCCCACAAATTTTTCTTCTATCCACCAAAATTCAAATCCCCACAAAAACAGCCCATATTTGCCTTTGGATCGATCTCTTGATTTGGAGTGTTATTTGTGGTTTTGATCTGACCAAACCTTATCTAAGGAGTTGGTCCAGCTTTATATCTGCGCTTCCCCGAATTGATGGCCTTCTCATGGATTTGAGGCCCGAAGGCGAGGATTTCCGCTCAAGAACACGAGCAGGAAACCCGCGCCGGAGTGTCCGGCTCATACCGATGTGTCCGGCCCAGACAAACCGGAGTGTCCGGCTGTAACGCCAGTTTTGACAATTTTGCCTCATTTTTCGCATTGGCTAATCTCCTTTGTTTGCTCGTGTCATGTGTGCGTGTCAGCAACTACCAGCAAGCTTCCGCATCATCAACTTCCGCGCTCATCGACACCACGGACCACGAACATCATCCCGCACCACCAACGCCAAGTTCATCATCAAAGAAGGTATAACTTGCGTCACCTTGTTAACCCCCATCTTCCTTTGTGTGTACCTACCCCATGAGAGTGGCTCATCTTGTGTTTGATTGAGCATTGTACATTTGTCCTTGGATAGTGAGAGTGCAAGAGCAATAGCAAGTGTGACTAGGTAGCACCAAGGGAGAGCAAAAAAAAAGATACAAAGAAAAAGCAAAAGAAAAATAGTCTCCCATTGCCAAAGAGAGTCTCAAAGCTTGTAAGCACGAGAGAAAGAAGAGCGCCCAAGGCAAGTGCACAAATCCGTTGCTCACTTTTCCTCTTTGCAAACGAGCCATGGTCTCTCCTTGCATTGGCACGAAAACGAGCTTAGTCTTCGTTAGGACTTTTTGTTTGCTCATTTTCATAGTCGTGTCAATCCCAACTTTCTCCACATGTGTGTACATAGTCGTAGGTTCCTGTCACCCTTTTGAGTTGTTGACCTTCGCCTTTGACTTGAGTTTTGTTGGATTTTTACCACTTTTGACTATCCCTTTTCTTTTGGTTGGTTCTTTGGCTTTCCACAATCCTACCTACCACCAACAAGCTTTTGAGAGTTAGTTCTTTCTTTAGTGTGAGTTTTCTTTGCAATTCCACTTTGCACGCTTATAGCTCTCACTTGTGGTTTCTAGTTTGGTGCAATCCCCAAGGTGAGGTACAAGGCTAACACCACCATATTCCACTTCCATATACAATACTTGTGTGTTTTGCATGATGGATATGCATGGTGAGACGAGCCAACCACCCCCCCAAGAAGAAGATCAAGGTCCATACATGACGCGTGCAAGTCACTTCATCGTCCGCCAAGAGTTCCGTGAACGTTGCCAAGAACTTGAGACGCGACAAGATGAACAATTTGGCGAGACGCAAGCCGAGTTCAAGAACATCGACAACCGCTTCGACGACCTCGAACGACAAATGCATGCAATGCATCACAACTTCGGTCACCAAAATGAAGCGCTCCAACGCTCTGTCACCGAAACAAATGACAAACTTCGACGCCTCATCGATGGCATGGCAAGACCATGTTCACGCGCATCAAGCTCGGCAAGTTCTTCGCATCGTCATGCACCTCTTCCACAAGATCTACATCAAAGTGCTCAAAGACGCAATGATGCCCCTGTGGTTGAAGATGGAATCTCTTCGAACTATGTACCTTCCCCACGGCACGCCGCAACGTCAAGCTATGATGGTGACCTCTCTTCAAGGCCACGAGCAAGGCAAGAAGCACACCGTCATCACGCAAGGGCACTAGTGATCCAACAAGAGCAACAACAAGAGGAACCGCAAGCGCAACCGCAAGTACAACCGCAAGTCTACCACCATCGACCGCGACACATACTTGACACAACAAGTGATGACTCCAACTTGGAGAATCAAGCTCGTCATCGACGTGAAGCTCTCCAAGATCATCCTCCTCGTCATCAACATCATGAACATTAACAACGACACCATGGTCATCACGCGGCGCCTCCTCCACATCAACAAAACTTGGAGCGTCAAGTGATACAAGTTGAGCGACACCCACCACGTCAAGAGGCTCATGACCATGTTCTTTTCCATGAGGCCCATGTGCCTAACCAACATCACCAACCAAGGAACGAGCCTCCTCTTCGTCATCAACCGCGTCAAGAGGCTCCACACCTTCGCCACCATGAGGCCCAAGTGCCTCAACCACGTCAACAACCGTGCCAAGAGCAAGAGAAAGCTCCTCCTCAACAACAATATCAAGAGCAAGCTCCGCAACAAGGACGTGAGAACCAAGTTCCACCTTCCCAACTACAAGATCATCAACAAGGTCACCAAGCTCGTCGCAATGACCGCAATGATGAAGAAACTTTTGGCAAGCTCAAGTTCACAATGCCCAAGTTCACCGGATCCAATGACCCCGAAGAATACCTCTCGTGGGCACTCAAAGTCGACAAGATCTTCCGCATACACAACTATAGCAACGAGAAGATGGTCGCCATGGCTTCGCTTGAGTTTGATGATTACGCCAACCTTTGGTGGGAACAAGTTCAAGTTGCTCGAGATGCAAGACATGAACCGCCAATCACAACTTGGCATGACATGAAGGCTCACATGAGATCCCGGTTTGTCCCTGCGCACTACACACGTGACCTCTTCAATAATCTTCAAGCGCTTCGTCAAGGGACAAAGACCGTGGAAGAGTACTTCAAGGAAATGGAACTCAACTTGATTCGCGCCAACATTGATGAACGCATGGAGCAAACAGTGGCACGTTTCCTTATTGGCTTGAATCACCCAATCAAGCGCATCGTCGAGTTCCAAACATACAACACCATTGTTGAGCTTGTCCACATCGCAACAAAGGCTGAACGTCAAGTGCAAGAGGATATCAAGTACAACAAGCCCAAGACGTACTTCACCTACAAGCAAGCTTCAACCGCTACACCAACAACTTTCAATGGAAGCTCCTCAAGTACCTCCAAGCCTTCCTTCAAGCCCACACTTCCTCAAGGAAAACTGGCCCCAAGTGGCAAGCAAGCAAAGAGTGATGCACCTTTCAACGGTGAATGCTACAAGTGTGGAGGTAAAGGACACAAGTCGGCCGAATGTGGAAACAAGAAAGTCTTGTTCATCCATGACAATGGTGATGAAGAGTACTTGAGTGAAGATGAGTTTGATGCCCGTGTCAAGGAAGCAATGGCAAGGCAATGAGTGGAAGATGATCAATAACTCCTCATGTGTGAACATGACGCAAGTCCATCGCTTTTCGTCACAGGAATCTTGACCACTCAAGCACAAGAGCATGAAGACCAACGCTCCAATATCTTCCAAACACGAGCCGGCATCAATGGCAAATCTATCAAGGTGATCATTGACGGAGGGAGTTGTCACAACCTTGCTAGCACCGAGTTGTGTGAGAAGCTCAACCTCACTCTCCATCCACACAAGCACCCCTACCACGTGCAATGGCTAAGTGACCAATGGTCCGTGAAGATCAAGCATACCGTATCGGTCTCCTTTGCCATTGGTCCTTACAAAGATACGGTGGAGTGTGATGTGGTTCCTATGATAGTTTGCCACATGCTTCTTGGTCGACCATGGCAATTGGACAAGGCTGCTCAACATGATGGTTGCACCAACATATACACCTTCAAATGGCTCAACAAAACATGTGTTTTGCAACCGATGACTCCTAGCCAAATAATTGCGGACAATGCAAAGGCTTTAGCGAGGGTGCAAAGCACAACACCTACTTGTGAGAAGAGCGGTGAGAGAGAGAACCACCTCATAGTGAGTGAGAGCCACAAGTCAAATTCGAGTGGAAAAAATAAGAGTGTTCTCCTTGCCACCAAAAGTGAGATGAGAGATGTTCGGAACAACCCATCCATCTTGCACTATGTCCTCCTTTGCAAGGGACTTGCGCAAGGAACTAATGAATTAACCAATGTTCCTCCATCTTTGATGAGTGTTTTGTAGGAATTCAAGGATGTGTTCCCCGAAGAGCTTCCACATGGACTACCTCCTCTTTGCGGCATCGAACATCGAATTGACCTCATCCCCGGTGCACCACTTCCCAATCGCGCCGCTTACCGCACGAACCCGGAGGAGACAAAGGAGATTGAACGTCAAATCAACCAACTCGTCTCCAAAGGTTTGATCCAAGTTCGCACTAGTCCAAGTGCCGTACCCGTGATTCTTGTTCCAAAGACGGATGATACGTTACGGTTATGCATGGACTGCCGTCCAATCAATGCTATCACCGTGCGTTATCGACATCCCATACCACGTCTCGATGACATGCTTGATGAGTTGTGTGGAGCCACTATTTTTTTGAAAATTGATCTTCGTAGTGGTTACCATCAAATACGCATGGCTGAAGGTGATGAGTGGAAAACCGCCTTCAAGACCAAACTTGGTCTCTATGAATGGTTGGTTATGCCCTTTGGTTTATCAAATGCCCCATCCACCTTCATGCGCCTTATGAATCACATCTTGCGTTCTCTCATTGGAAAAAGTGTTGTTGTCTATTTCGATGATATTCTTGTTTGTAGAAAATCACTTGAGGACCATATAACACATGTCAAGGAAGTTTTGCAAATCCTTCGACATGAAAAGCTTTATGCTAATCTTCCCAAGTGCACTTTTGCTAAAGACAAGTTGATTTGTCTTGGATTTGTCATTTCTTCGAAGGGAATTGAAGTTGATATTTCCAAGGTAAAGGACATACGAGATTGGCCCATACCAACAAATGTGAGTGAACTCCGAAGTTTTCATGGGTTGGCCGGTTTCTATCATCGCTTTGTGAAAGACTTTTCAACCGTTGCTTGTCCCCTTAATGAATTGACCAAAAAAAATTGTCACCTTCGTGTGGGGCAAAGCACAACAAAAAGCTTTTGATGAACTTAAAAAGAGGCTCACCGAAGCACCTCTTCTTGCTTTACCGGATTTCACAAAAACTTTTGAGATAGAGTGTGATGCTAGTGGTATTGGCATTGGAGGAGTCCTTATGCAAAACGGACGTCCTATAGCCTACCATAGCGAAAAACTTGATGGTGCTCGCCTTAACTATCCGATTTATGACAAAGAGCTTTTTGCCTTAGTTCGTGTCCTTCAAGTTTGGCAACACTACCTTTGGCCCAAGGAATTTATCATACATTCCGACCACGAGTCGTGAAATATCTCAAAGGCCAAGCTAACTTGAGCAAGAGACACGCTAAGTGGGTTGAGTTCATGGAGTCTTTTCCATACATTGTCAAGTATAAGAAGGGCAAAGATAATGTAGTTGCGGACGCATTGTCTCGCAAACATACAAGCCTTCTTACGAGACTTGAAATCAACGTGTTGGGTCTTGAGGAAATAAAATCTTTGTATGCTTCCGACCCGTTATTTGAACCAATTTTTGCAAAGTGCTCCAATGACAAGGGAGTTGATGATTTCTATTTGCATAAGGGCTTTCTATTTAAACAAAACAAGCTATGCATCCCGAAGTCGTCGCTTCAACTTTTGCTTCTCCAAGAATCTCACGGTGGAGGCCTTATGGGTCACTTTGGTCGCGACAAGACATTGTACATGCTCTCCAATCACTACTTTTGGCCCAAGATGAAGCGTGACGTGGAGCGCTACGTTCAACGATGCACGACATGTGTTCAAGCTAAGTCGCAAGCTAATCCCTATGGTATTTATATGCCATTGCCTATTCCTCATACACCTTGGTCCGACATTAGCATGGATTTCGTGTTAGGATTGCCTAGATCTAAGCATGGTCATGATTCTATATTTGTTGTTGTGGATCATTTTTCCAAAATGGCACACTTCATACCGTGCCATAAGACCGATGATGCTTCACATGTTACAAATCTGTTTTTCAGGGAAATCGTCCGTCTTCACGGTGTGCCAAGGATAATCGTCTCCGACCGCGACGTCAAATTCATGAGCTACTTGTGGAAGACCCTCATGGCCAAGCTCGGCGTCAAGCTCCTCTTCTCATCCGCATCACATCCTCAAACTGATGGCCAAACCGAAGTTGTCAACCGAAGCCTCGGAACTCTACTTCGTGTGTTGATCAAGAAAAACCTGAAGGATTGGGAGGAATGCATTCCACACGCCGAAGTTAAGCACAATCGAGCCAAGCACTCAACAACCAAGATGAGTCCATTCATGATCGTCTATGGTTTCGAGCCCCTCACCGCGCTCGACATCCTACCACTACCTCTCCATGAGCGCACAAACATGGACGTCGAGAAGCGCGCACAAGCTATGAAGAAGCTTCATGAAGAAACAAGAGCAACTATCGAACAACAAGTCCTTCGCCAAGCTTCAAGGTTAAACAAGGACAAGAAGGAGATGATATTTGAAGAAGGTGACCTTGTGTGGATACACCTAAGCAAGGACCGCTTCCCCAAGGAACGTGACTCCAAGCTCAAGCCAAGAGGAGATGGTCCCTTCAAGGTCCTCAAACGAATCAACAACAACGCCTACATCATCGACATCCCGACCTCCAAGTACCTTGCAAGCAATACATTCAATGTCAAGGATCTCTCACCCTACCATGGAGATGTTCAAGATGATATCCATGAAGATTCGAGGACGACTGTTTCCCAAGGGGGGGAGCTAATGCAGCCCATCCTACGGACGCTCCAACATCTACACCAACCAGTCCCCCAAGTGGACCCATGACTCGTGCCCGAGCCAAACTCCTCCAAGATAAGGTGAACTCGCTCCTCTCTTCGTGCCAATTTGATACCTCCTTCGATGGCGTGCTACTTCATACATCTACTATGTGCATCATCAGTTATGAATCCCCACCGCGTCGACCCACGAGCCCTGAAGTTGCACCTGTCCTGAAGCTGCCTGAGCCGGATTGTCCGCCCGAATCAGGCCGGAGTGTCCGGCGCAACCAGAGTGTCCGGCGCGACTCAGCCGGAGTGTCTGGCCTGCCCGAGCCCGGACCTGGCCTGGACATTCAGAAGGTCAAATTGGACACTCCTCGGACACCACCCGGCGTGTCACCCCAGTGTCCGTGCTTTGGACCGTGTCTGCCCAAGCGATGGGCCTGCGAGCCTAGCTGGGCCCTATGGCCCATGTACCCCTCTACTTCGCCCAGAACTCTACTTTAATGCCTGAATTACCCCTGACCTTGTGGCTGTCCTATATATAGACCCCCACCTCCATTGTAAACCCGAGGCTTGATATTGGAATTAGTGGAAACCCCTTTGTGGATATATCTAATTCTTGCCTCATGCTCCTTGACTAAGGAGCACCAATATCCCCAAACCTCGTTGGAGTTTGCATCGTGCCTCACAGGCCAAGGCCTAGGCATCAGTGTCCCTTTGCCTAGACGTCAAGATCTCACCGAGTCTCTCATCTCGCCGTGCCGGTTCGAGAGAGAGTCCTCCGCCCGACGCCGATCCTAGGGATTGCGCCGGACCGGTCACCGCCGGCGTGAGCTATTGGTGTTTATCGTGGTTTTGCGTGTGTGTGTTCATCGTGTCCTTTGTGCGTGTGTTGGTCGTGTTTATCCTTCTCTCCTTCCCCTGCACTCCACCCTCGATTTGAAAGGGAATCGTGAAAGATCGGGCCACCGTAGAGGTTTGCCCTCAACAAGAACACACATCCAATGACTCTAGCTGTGGTTCATGAAAAGAGCAGACATGCAATGACACTGGTGGATCGATGTGTGGTTCATGGGAAGAGCAGACATGCAATGACACAGGTGATATGTGGTTTGTGAGAAGATCACACATGCAATGACTCTAGCTGTGGTTAATGAAAAGAGCTGACATGCAATGACACCGGTGGATCCATGTGTGGTTACAGGGAAGAACGCACATGCAATGACACTGGGTGTGCTTCATGATATGGTTTGTGAGAAGAACACACATGCAATGACACTAGTGTATGCATATGTGGTCTGTGAGAAGAGCAGGCATGCAATGACACCGGTGGATCCATGTGTGATTTTTGAGAAGAACACACATGCAATGACACTGGTGGATCCATGTGTGGTCTGTGGGAAGAGCAGACATGCAATGACACTGGGTGTGGATCCATGTGTGGTTTGTTAGAAAAACACACATGCAATGACACTTGTGGATCCATGTGTGGTCTTTGGGAAGAACACACATGCAATGACACTGGATCCATGTGTGGTCTATGAGAAGAACACACATCCAATGACTCTAGTTGTGGTTCATGAAAAGAGCAGACATGCAATGACACTGGTGGATCCATGTGTGGTTCATGGAAAGAACACACATGCAATGACATTGGTGGATCCATGTTTGGTCTCTGGGAAGAGCAGACATGCAATGACACTGGTGGATCCATGTGTGGTCTGTGAGAAGAACACACATCCAATGACTCTAGATGTGGTTCATGAAAAGAGCAGACATGCAATGACACTGGTGGATCCATGTGTGGTTCATGGGAAGAACACACATGCGATGACACTGGGTGGATCCATGTGCGGTTTGTGATAAGAACACACATGCAATGACACCGGTGGATCCATGTGTGGTTCATGGGAAGAACACACATGCAATGGCTCTGGTGATATGTGGTTTGTGAAAAGAACAGACATGCAATGACTCTAGCTGTGGTTAATGAGAAGAGCAGACATGTAATAACACCGGTGGATCCATGTGTGGTTTGTGTGAAGAACACACATGCAATGACACTGGGTGTGGTTCATGATATGGTTTATAAGAAGAACACACATCGAATGACTCTAGCTATGGTTCATGAAAAGAGCATGCATGCGATGACTCTAGCTGTGGTTCATGGGAAGAGCAGACATACAATGACACCGGTGATATGTGGTCTGTGAGAAGAACACACATGCGATGACACTGGTGGATCCATGTGTGGTTCATGGGAAGAACACACATGCAATGGCACTGGTGATATGTGGTCTGTGAGAAGAACACACATCCAATGACTCTAGCAATGGTTCATGAAAAGAGCAGACATGCAATGACACGGGTGGATCCATGTGTGGTTCATGGGAAGAACACACATGCGATGACACTGGGTGGATCCATGTGTGGTTTGTGAGAAGAACACACATGCAATGACACCGGTGGATCCATGCGTGGTTCATGGGAAGAACACACATGAAATGACTCTGGTGATATGTGGTTTGTGAAAAGAACAGACATGCAATGACTCTAGCCGTGGTTAATGAGAAGAGCAGACATGCAATGACACCGGTGGATCCATGTGTGGTTCATGGGAAGAGCAGACATACAATGACACTAGTGGATCCATGTGTGGTTCATGCGAACAACACACATGCAACGACACCGGTGGATCCATGTGTAGTCTGTGGGAAGAACACACATGCAATGACACTGGTGGATCCATGTTTGGTTCTTGGGAAGAACACACATGCAATGACATAGGTGATATGTGGTCTGTGAGAAGAACACACATGCAATGACACTGGTGGATCCATGTGTGGTATGTAGGAAGAGCAGACATGCAATGACACTGGTGGATCCATATGTGGTTCATGGGAAGAACACACATGCAATGACACTGGGTGTGGTTCATGATATGGTTTGTGAGAAGAACACACATGCAATGACACTGGTGGATCCATGTGTGGTCTATGAGAAGAACACACATGCAATGACACTGGGTGTGGTTCATGATATGGTTTGTGAGAAGAACACACATGCAATGACACTGGTGATGTGTGGTATGTGGGAAGAGCAGACATGCAATGACACTGGTGGATCCATGCGTGGTTCATGGGAAGAACACACATACGATGACACTAGGTGGATCCATGTGTGGTTTGTGATAAGAACACACATGCAATGACACCGATGGATCCATGTGTGGTTTATGGGAAGAACACACATGCAATGGCTCTGGTGATATGTGGTTTGTGAAAAGAACAGACATGCAATGACTCTAGCTGTGGTTCATGAGAAGAGCAGACATGTAATAACACTGGTGGATCCATGTGTGGTTTGTGTGAAGAACACACATGCAATGACACTCGGTGTGGTTCATGATATGGTTTGTAAGAAGAACACACATCCAATGACTCTAGCTATGGTTCATGAAATGAGCATGCATGCGATAACTAGCTGTGGTTCATGGGAAGAGCAGACATACAATGACACCGGTGATATGTGGTCTGTGAGAAGAACACACATGCGATGACACTGGTGGATCCATGTGTGGTTCATGGGAAGAACACACATGCAATGACACTGGTGATATGTGGTCTGTAAGAAGAACACACATCCAATGACTCTAGCTATGGTTCATGAAAAGAGCAGACATGCAATGACACAGGTGGATCCATGTGTGGTTCATGGGAAGAACACACATGCGATGACACTGGGTGGATCGATGTGTGGTTTGTGAGAAGAACACACATGCAATGACACCGGTGGATCCATGCGTGGTTCATGGGAAGAACACACATGCAATGACTCTGGTGATATGTGGTTTGTGAAAAGAACAGACATGCAATGACTCTAGCTGTAGTTAATGAGAAGGGCAGACATGTAATAATACCGGTGGATCTATGTGTGGTTTGTGTGAAGAACACACATGCAATAACACTGGGTGTGGTTCATGATATGGTTTGTAAGAAGAACACACATCCAATGACTCTAGCTATGGTTCATGAAAAGAGCATGCATGTGATGACTCTAGCTGTGGTTCATGGGAAGAGCAGACATACAATGACACCGGTGATATGTGGTCTGTGAGAAGAACACACATGCGATGACACTGGTGGATCCATGTGTGGTTCATGGGAAGAACACACATGCAATGACACTGGTGATATGTGGTCTGTGAGAAGAACACACATCCAATGACTCTAGCTATGGTTCATGAAAAGAGCAGACATGCAATGACACCGGTGGATCCATGTGTGGTTCATGGGAAGAACACACATGCGATGACACTGGGTGGATCCATGTGTGGTTTGTGAGAAGAACACACATGCAATGACACCGGTGGATCCATGTGTGGTTCATGGGAAGAACACACATGCAATGACTCTGGTGATATGTGGTTTGTGAAAAGAACAGACATGCAATGACTCTAGCTGTGGTTAATGAGAAGAGCAGACATGCAATGACACCGGTGGATCCATGTGTGGTTCATGGGAAGAGCAGACATACAATGACACTGGTGGATCCATGTGTGGTTCATGGGAAGAACACACATGCAATGACACTGGGTGTGGTTCATGATATGGTTTGTGAGAAGAATACACATGCAATGACACTGGTGGATCCATGTGTGGTATTGGAAAGAACACATATGCAATGACACTGGTGATGTGTGGTATGTGGGAAGAGCAGACATGCAATGACACTGGTGGATCCATGTGTGGTTCATGGGAAGAACACACATGCGATGACACCGGGTGGATCCATGTGTGGTTTGTGATAAGAACACACATGCAATGACACCGGTGGATCCATGTGTGGTTCATGGGAAGAACACACATGTAATGGCTCTGGTGATATGTGGTTTGTGAAAAGGACAGACATGCAATGACACTAGTGGATCCATGTGTGGTCTTTGGGAAGAACACACATGCAATGACACTAGATCCATGTGTGGTCTGTGAGAAGAACACACATCCAATGACTCTAGATGTGGTTCATGAAAAGAGCAGACATGCAATGACACTGGTGGATCCATGTGTGGTTCATGGGAAGAACACACATGCAATGACTCTGGTGATATGTGGTTTGTGAAAAGAACAGACATGTAATGACTCTAGCTGTGGTTAGTGAGAAGAACACACATGCAATGACATTGGGTGTGGTTCATGATATGGTTTGTGAGAAGAACACACACATGCAATGACTCCAGTGGATCCATGTGTGGTTCATGGGAAGAACACACATGCAATGACACTGGTGGATCCATGTGTGGTCTGTAAGAAGAACACACATGCAATGCCACTGGGTGTGGTTCATGATATGGTTTGTGAGAAGAACACACATGCAATGACACTGGTAGATCCATGTGTGGTCTTTGAGAAGAACACACATGCAATGACACTGGATCCATGTGTGGTCTGTGAGAAGAACACACATCCAATGACTCTAGCTGTGGTTCATGAAAAGAGCAGACATGCAATGACACTGGTGGATCTATGTGTGGTTCATGAGAAGAGCAGACATGCAATGACACTGGGTGGATCCATGTGTGGTTCATGAGAAGAGAAGACATGGAATGACACTGGGTGTGGTTCATGATATGGTTCATGAGAAGAACACACATGCAATGACACCAGTGGATCCATGTGTGGTTCATGGGAAGAACACACATGCAATGACTCTGGTGATATGTGGTTCATGGGAAGAACACACATGCAATGACTCTAGTGATATGTGGTTTGTGAAAAGAACAGACATGCAATGATTCTAGCTGTTGTTAGTGAGAAGAACACACATGCAATGACATTGGGTGTGGTTCATGATATGATTTGTGAGAAGAACACACATGCAATGACACTGGTGGATCCATGTGTGGTCTTTGGGAAGAACGCACATGCAATGGCACTGGTGATATGTGGTCTGTGAGAAGAACACACATCCAATGAACTCTTGTGGATCTATCTTGGCATAATTTGATGTATGCCACGATGTATTTCAATTTGCAAGATACTCACTTTCCATTTTTATACTACTCAGTATCGCCCTTGGTTTTATGTGGTACTACTCAGTTTTGCCCCCCCTCTTCGCTCTCTATTTTTCGTAGAAGCACAAATTTGTGCTCACCCTGTCTGCTACTCCCTGATTGGTTATCATAGTTGTCACGCGGATCATGCACACCAGCCATTGATTGTGTGCGATCCAACGATGATCGTTGCACACGTCATGCCCTTCACAAGACAAATACGAGATAAAGACGACGTCTCCCTCAGCGAGACTTCTACAAGAAGGAACACGATGCCGTCCATGGAAAAAGTCGTCGAGCGGTCATGTCATGTTTAATCAAGTCTGAAAAGCCTACTACTGCTACTACTACGCCACAACGCATGCGTCATCGAATGCACGGTCGTCGATGGATAGCTGCAATTTATTGCCACTGATTTTAATAAGACATATCCCATTTTTACGCAGCGGCTCTCAATCGCCAATTTTAGGGCCGTGTCAAACTTCGTACATAGAAATTGTGTGTGCGCCCTTTGCATGCGGCTCAATATAGAACTGCCATGTATGGCTTGGGAAAAAACGTGATGTATCGTGCGCGTGTCACGGTTCACGGTGCAGTCGACTGCGCGGCGCGTTGCACGGTGGTGCAATGAAACGTGCCAAGCTTCTATCCACCTTAGCTATAGAGCCCCTCTCCGCACACCCACTCCCACTCTCGCTCACTGTCCCCACACAACCCTCTCCACTGTCCCACCAGCATCCGCAAACTCCCGAGAATACCCTGTCCGCGCCGGCGATGGCCGAGGAGGATAAGGTGGCCATCGTCGCCTCCGTGGCCGCCGGCGAGGAGGCACCCGTCTCCTTGCCGGTCCCCCTCGACACGTTGAAAGCAGCCACTGTCCCTATCCATGCCCCAGTGGAGCCATCGATGGCAGCCGCCGTTCCCGTCCAGGCTCCCGTCCCAGCTACCGACGGAGACGCCGAAGAGGAGCCCCCCGCCGGCGAGGAGACCCCCGCCGGTCACAAGCAAATCACGCACTTCTTGAGCACCTATGATCCAGATAAGTACATCGCTTCGCTGAACCCCTACGACACTGGCATCGACGACCTATGGTCGGAGGTAACTTGGGTTTGCTCCCCTCTCCTGGTTCTTCTACCGTTTGTTAGAAATAATGGCCTAATCTATTTAAAATTTAGCTGGTATTGTCATGTTTAATATTCTGGAATTAATCATGGAAATTGTGCCTAATTATCCAACACCGTTCCCATCGTTGGATGCTAGATCTTGGTTTATTAGGATTCGCTTGTTCGCATTTCGATTGCTTGATCTTCTTACACCATCTACTTCCCCATTTTCCCTTTCTTAATAGGTTTCCGGCAGCAACGTCTGCAACGATGACGAGTCCATTCACACCAAGGCTCATCAGGTGCTGAGGAGGCTGCGGGCCGGCAAGTACGACAGCTTCCTCAGGGACCCCTACAGCTGCCCCTTCCGCAAGGGGGGGCGTCTACTGCTTGACGAGTCGCGCCACCGGCGGCACCGTCTTGAACACCTTACTGAATCATGCAGAGGCCATGGCTCGGCATCCACAAAGCGCAAGCCCGAGCCCTTGAACATCAACGCCTACATCGCTGAACACCGTGCTCTTCGCATTCACCTCAAACCTCTAGCGGGTGGCCATCAAAGAGGTCGCATGCCTCCAATCAGGCCCAAGGCCCCCAAGTCCAAGCTGGGCAAGAAGTGGCGGAAGCACCGAGGGGAGATGGCGGAGGCGCGCGCTTGCAGGATGTGCAGCTGGCGGCTGCCTCACGCCCAAGAGCTCCTTTCTAGCTATATCCTATTTCTGGCTGAATGCATCGAACCTCGTTAAGCAACCTACTTTCTATCGCTATATCCTATTTAGTCACATGACTATATCTACATTTGTTTTGTTTTACAATGAATGTATTCTGGTGTGGTTTGCTGCTCTAGATTTGCTACCTGTTCGGAGGCAAAAAGAGGTCCAAAAGGGAACGAAATATCAAAGTGAGAATCTTCTCTAGATTTGCTACCAATTTGGGCAAAATGAAACATATATGTTTAGCGAGAGAGGAAAAGGGCACTGTTTCAAACTGCCAGTTAAGAAGCTACCATCTTGACAAGCTACAAGACACATACATAAACATAACACAACGAGGGTTAAATTTATTTTACTAGTATCACTTGATGCACTAGACATCTTGGCAACCTAATTGAGTTCCACAAAACAGAAACATAACACTAACAAGTAAAATTTAATTCACTCCTCATCAGACCACTTGACGCGCTTGCCATCATTACAGGTACTCCACATCCGACGAACTGCTTTGTCCCAAATGGCATCTGACTTGGCTTTCCTATCTTCAGCGTCCTGCGGAACAATTAGCAGTGCATCACAGGCCTGATTGTTGCCGCTAGAAGATGCCGCCTCTCTGTTTGCCGCTTCAGCTGGTCAGCTGCTTCTTCAGCTCCAAGCTCTCTTCCAGCTGCTTCTGCAGCCTCTTTGTCAGCTGCTTCAGATGAATTTCTTTGCATATTCAACTTCAAACTCAGCTATTCGGCATTTTCTACAAAGGCCCCCCCTAAGCTCGTCTTCCCTCTTGCAAATAGGGCAAAACACAAGGTAATGTTGAAAAAATGGATCTTTTTGTACAGCTGGTAGGTCACGTAAGCATCTATGGCTACATACTTCAGGTTTATATCAGACAACGACTACTCATTCCAGAAATCGTGCCTATCCGTAGAGAAATCTTCCTTCATTGTGACTTACGACTCATCGAGGATTCTAGTTGCGAGTGATGCCATTCCATCCTTCTTCCTGCCCCCTAGGATCTTGACAAGATGCTGAATATCGATCCAGTTGTGCGCAGGAATTATAATTTCCTCTTGATACAATTTCGAAAAATCAGTTGTTGTGTCGACAAAGGCGTAAAACAATTCCCTTTTTCATGAATCGCGTAGCCGGACATTTCTGTCGATCTGAAAGTATGTAGTTTGTTATCACCAAAATTTGTAACTACAAATATTTTGTCAATGCAAGATCATCATCTCAATATAATTTTGAAAAGTTCAGTAAATGCAAGATCAAGACTCTCAACATTGTATTGTCATAATTTATTCGGTTTTGCTATTTCTCAGTTGACTGAACGAGTTGCACATTTCTTTTAACTACGGTTGCACTTTTCTTAGGTGATTGAGACTAAAGAAAATCTCAGTCGATTGAGACATAGGCAAACCCTAATTTATTTGGTCCTAAATAAAATCCAGTAGTTGCAAGATGAGCAAGTGGATAAAGAAAAAGAGGAGAAAACCCTAAAAGCGGTTAGCTACAGAGAGCAGATTTACAAACCGGGAGAGGTGGTAGACGAAGACGTGTTTCCGCATGGCCAGTTGAACGACAGCGACTTCACTCCCTTCATATGGGTGCTCCGGGGTGTACTCGAGGTCCAATCCCACAAACTTGTCCTCGTCTATCCCAAGCCAACCCTCGTACATCCTCAGGACACGCACCACTGTCTCCTCCTCGTTGGTGTAGACAACGTCTATCTTCTTGTTGTCATGGGTAGTGAAGCTTGTCTCTACCACTTGGTAGAAAGAGGGTCTTTGGTCCAGCCCAAATTCCATCGGTCCTTTGTTTCCATAATCGGGACCATGCCTAACCGACCAAAAACCCATGACGGTCGATCCGGGACAATTAATGTAAATTAATTCGGGACAGAACTTAATTCGAGGCAGAAATTAATTCGAGGTAGAAATTGAATTGATCAGTATTTTTGAAAAAATCTTTCACAAATTAATCGAGACAAAGATCTAAATTGAGACATTTTTTTATTCGACCACAAATTTTTCCATACAAAGATGCGACTTTACAAATTTTCCTAGTCGACAACACTTCACCTTTTTGTCCTCCGAGCCGGCTTCCTCGTCGTCGTCGGACGAAATCTCCACGATTTCGGTGTTGTTCGGGAGACGGAGCTTCTGCGCGGCTAGCGGCGTCGATTAGTGTAGATGGTCCGTCAGTGGACGTAACATCTCGCCCTTCTTGGTTGCGGCGATCCGGTGCACCAGCGCCCGCGTCCACGATCTGATTGCCAAGCTGGGCCTTCCGCTCCTTCTTGAACAGTGGGGCGATTACTGGCCAGCGTACCGGGCAACGCCTCATGCATCGCAGCGGCGGCGACGCCTCGTGATGACGCCTCCATCTCGTATCCATGAGGGTTGAGGCGGAGCCACCGGCACACCCGCCGCTGATGCGAAATCCGGCGTGCAAGGTCGCGTGAGCGAGATGCCGTAATGCGCAAACATCGCCGACTCGTAGTGGTTGGCGTGGGCACCTCCATGGCGGCGTGGTGGAGATTGGAGAGGAGGGAGGCGAGACTACGGTGGGAGAGGCGATGGCTAAAGGGTGGGGTGGAGATGGACTCTGAGAGGCCGAGGCGATGGCGAAAGCGGCTGTGGCCTCATATTTATAGAGTCGTAGACCTTCCATGGCGGCAAGGAGAAGACAGAAGAAGATAGTAGATGACAGGAAGAAGAAGAGTGATTTCGAGGCGGGGAGCAGTGGAACAGTCAATGCGCTTTTATGGTAGGGGTTAACGATTGGGACGGAAGTCCAAGGAGAGACGCGTGGCGGTGGCCGTTCCAGCTTCTGAGTAAACAAAAAATAATTATAACACCGATACATGGGCCCTGTTTTGTGATGTCAATACACTGGGTAGGGGCGGGTTGTCCTATCCACTGTGTCAACGCTGCAAGCCTACATGACAGCCACCCCGCCTAAGCGACGGGAGCGACATAACGGCGAGAACTCGCAGGGGGGGCCAACTTGACGCCCGTTAGCCTGATTTTTTGTATTGAAACGTAAAGTTGAATTCGTGCCGAAAAAGACCCTCTGAGTATTTGGCACATCAACTGTAGTCATCCCAGCTGATTTCAGGGAACTTGGGTACCACGTTGCCTGTACACCCCAACTTTCGGGCCGCAAAATGATATTCTCCTTATCAGTATGCCTCGTTCTCCTATCATATTAGATTCTTTGCATCTGATACATCATCTGGATGAACCAGAACTGACAGCTAAGCATGGCTAAGCATGACACGGATATAAGCTCTAGCAGTGCACACAAGCCAAACCTAGTTATGCTAGGAGAAGTGGATCAGGTAATGTAAGCTCAAAGGAAGTAATACAACAGATAGGATACTCTATCTACCGATAAAATACCAAAGTAGAATCATATGCATCTTGGCGAGAAGTAAAATACTCTGAAAGCATAGGATTGTATCATGGTGGGGTCATGCTTGCCTTTGCCTGTTGATAACTCCAAAGTAGATATTCAGACACTTGGTACTTAACTTGATTATAGTTGATCAAGATTTGCTCGTCGGTCTTCTATGGTGTTGATCTCGGTCTTCAATCTCAGAGTCGGTATCGTATTCTAACGGGAAGAACCAAACACCAGAAAGAAAGGGAACAACAATCAACACATGGCATCAGTGCAATTCTCAGGCAAGGATGATGATATGACAAGCTAAATTGTATTGAAGTGAAACCCTATAGCATGCTTGACAATTTAAACTGGGTTCTGAGAGGTGCAAACCCTAATACAGGAGAGACCCCGGAATCACCTACAGGGTTGAATTAGTTCTTCTAATTAAACATGTAATTAGAGTTGCTTAACCATGCATGTTTTTGATACTAAAGTGTATACCTTGTTTTTATGAACATTTTTGATATATTATACATATTTTTCTGACTTATAAATAATTAGATATTGAATTTATAGGATTTAAACCTTTTTCCGAAATTATTAAAACAATTTATTAAACTTTATTGCGCCAGCATGACGCAGGGCTGACGTCAGCGTATGGCTTGCATACTTTTCTCATGGGGGGTGATCAGCCCGGAGGCTGACTTGTGGGCCAGGAGCCACATTGAGTCGCTACGGTGGCGGTTAGTGGTCAATGTCCCACGGGCCACGTCAGGCTAATGTGGTTGTGACGTCACAAAACATCCACAATCAGGCGGTGGTCACCGGCGACGACAAAGGCCACCCCGGCAAGCATGGATGGCTGGGTTGGACACAACACGTCGCATCGAACCTTATAGCGGTGGCGTCGCTACAATTTGGTCACCGAAGCACGGGATGCGACGATGGGGCTTGCAGAGCATCGGCGCAGCGGTGAACTAGAGAGGGCGGGGAGGAGAGGAGTGGTGCCTGAGCACCTTGAGCTCACCATGGTTGCAGTGGTGGCGTCGGTGAAGAGTAGGGAGGCGGGAATCGATGGTGAAGGCGGCGGCCGACATCGGTGAAGGAGGTGTCGATTGGGGCGAAGGGGACGGCTTCGGCTAGCATTGACCAGGGCAATCGACCGAGTCGACCACGACGATCACCCCCGCTAGCTCAAAACAGCGATAGGAGGCGAGGAACAACGGTGAGCCGAAGCTCCCATGAGCTAGGGTTCGGCCGAGGAAGGGGAATGGTATTGGGGATATACTTTTTGGGTATCGTCACTATGCCTCACTGACCAGGGTGGCCCACTCAAGGTTAAAGATTTGCTTCACGGGCGACCCAGTCAGGGAGAAGAGACGGGGTCCAGTCCGACTACGGAAAGGCCTAGAAGACTTGCCGACATAGGCATGTAGTGTTACTTGTAGTTCAAGATGTACTCACTAACCGACTCTTAGTCATAGCCGGATAGGTCTCTACTGTAAACCCTAGGCTGTATATCTATATAAACCGTCCTAGGGACCAGCCTTTAGGGCACCCCACAATAGTCTACAATCTCAACTCGCACAGGCGAAACCCTTGTAACCCATATTCCGGCTCTGCCATATTACTGGATTGCTAGCAGGAGTAGGATCCGTCCAAAGCCGGCGGATTCGAACCTGGGTAAACTTGTGTGGTCACCATCCCGGAACACCGTACATCTCACATCCCTCTCTTCCGTACGCCTCAAGGACCCCCTCATGGCGTACTTGTCATCTATCCAATGAAAGTTGGCGCCCACCGTGGGGCAAGTGAGCTTCAGATCTACGTTCCGAGCGGAATCTGCAAGAATCGGAATCAGCGAGACAATCGCCGTCACACGCGTCCTCTATGCCAGCGACGTCCCTCTCATCATTCACGACGAGACTTAGATTCCAGCTAGGGAGGCCGTGACTGCCTACACCATCATGTCTTTTGGTGAGATCGATGTTTACATCGGTTTCACTGAACCTGCCCCACCCACCCCTGATGCAGCCCGTCCTACGGACACTACTACATCTACACCAACAAGTCCCCCAAGTGGACCCATGACTCATGACCGAGCCAAGCTCCTACAAGCTAAGGTAAACTCGCTCCTCTCCTCGTGCCAATTTGATACATCCTTGGATGGTGTGCTACTTCATGCAACTACTCTATGCATCATCAGGTACGAAGCCCCAACACATCACCAAGCACCCAAGGATGGAGAACTAGGAGCAGAGCGTGAAGCAGAAGTCGCTGGACCTGCTCAGACCGGAGTATCCGGTCTGCGCAGCCCGGAGTCTCCGGCCTGCCAAAGTCTACAACCTGAAGACCTCGGAGACTTCGGCCTCTCCTCCAGTCTGACCCCCTACACCAGGCTCCGGGGATATCTGAATGCCCCTCCGGAGGTTGGTCCGGAGGCTCCACCGGATTCTCCGGCCTAGACCGGAGTCTCCGGCCTACACACCGGAGTCTTCGGTCCGACTGTCACATCCCAAAATTTTCTAATTTTGGAATGTGGAATAGATAAAATAAGTTTGGTTGATTGTTTGACTTTGTTGAAAATTCTCAAGGAAAACAAACCTTTTGAATTTGGAAACAACTCACTTTGTTATGGCCTAAGTACCCATATAGGCAAAGAGGCGTGAATTGAGTTTTAGTTTTAGTATTTGTGTGAATGCTTGCAAAAATGAAAATCATGAAGCATTCATAAGCTTTGCATTGCATCCATGCAAAGTTCCCAAAAATTGAATCCAAATCCTAATATCTAATCCAATAGTTGATTTGCCCAAATGTTCCTATAAGGAATATATAGACATTTATGAAGCAACCATCTTAAAACTAGTAAAAATGTTATAAATATGATACTATAATGATCTAATAAATTTTAGAAAAATTTAGAAACAAGAATCATATCATTTGGAGTTCGTATGCAAAAGATATAAAGAAAATATCAAAATAGAAAAAGAAAAAGAAAAAGAAAAGAAAAAGGAAAAAAACAAAATGAAATGGGCCACCGGCCGGCCCACTCAGCCGACCTAACCAGCCAGCAGCGAACGGGAGGGATCGATCCACGGATTGGTTTAAAAAGGATGCGAAAATCTGTTTTCTAAACCTATGGGTATCCAAATCACTATAACGTTTTATCTATAAATCCGAATTGACTTCCGTTTATTTCTACTTGTTCTCTACTTCAAGATATATCTTCCCACTGTCCTGAAAGTCTATATAATCTTCCAGAGCCACAGTTGTATCACCTTTTCTTCTCGAAATCCCGAATCTACACCCTACCGAATCGTATTTCGCTTCTAAAACTTCGTCGGATGCCTTCGGCTCCAACACGAAAGTTGTAGATCTCGTCGAAATCTTTCAATTCCGACAAACCTCACCTCTTTTAATCCACCACAGCCGGAGAATTTCACAACAAAATATTTTAGATCTGACGATGTAATTCCAAGATTTACTCGCGCTCGTTTGTTCAAATCCAAATTCCTTTGGTGAAAAGGTAGATCAAATGATTATCCACAACTTTCATGTTCGAAGTTTTTGATTTGATCTACGGATTTGTCTCTCTAACACAGATCTGTTTCTAATCTTTTCCGAGACAAAATCGAGCCGTTTTGGAGCCAACTTCTCTCCTAGCCACCGGATTTTATCTCAAGGGTCCAGATTCAATCGTCCCGGTCAGCCGCCTCGTCACCGCCACGTCGTCCCCAGGTCAGCGTCTAGTCCTGGTCAGCCTGCACGGTTAACCTGTCCAGTCAGCGGAATATTCCCTGAAATATTCCGTTCGAATTTAAAATTGCAGATTATAGATTTAACTTGTAAAATTCATAGAAAATTCATACTATGTTCAAAAATTACATATAATATATCAAATTGAAGATAATTTAGTGTAGTTTGATAATATATGTTTAGATCTGGGTTTTGCTGTATAGATTACTGGCGAATAATTAATTAGTATTACTGGCCTTTTAAATCATTAAATTCATAGTAAATAATCTACAGATCCGAAAAATGAGTAATATGTCCCTGAGTTCATAATCTTGCGTAGTTTTCAGATCTGTACTTAGTTTTGTTTGTTGTCAGTACGATTTGTTCAGATTAATTAAACTCCATTAAACACTAAATAAATCCTAGAAAAAGATCTATAACTCTGATTAGGGTGAATCCAATTGCTACTGGTTCGTATTAAAGCCCTCTATCCATTACAGTTCAGATATAAATTTAATTCGGCAACTAGTACAGAAGCTACAACAGTTATGTTAAAACCCCTTTATTGGCAATTGAAATTGGATAACAAATACTATGTTGCATTAAAACACTTCTACATGCATCATGTGATCTAGTATTGTTTAGATAACTAATTACAACCATTATGACATATTAAATCATCATGCATGCATTGGATCATCACTGTTTTATTGTATTGTTGTATTGTTGCATGATTGCCATGTTTGAATGATATGTTGTTGTGCTTTTGTTTTTGAACGATAGATTGCGAGGAGTGTAACTACTATGATCGCAACAACTATGATTGCGAGCATTGTGATTGCAAGTCTTTTGAGTGCGACGAGTGCAACCATTATATTGTGAGGATTATCTAATCGACTACATCTACAACAAAGGCAAGTAGATGCTATTTTGTTCATACCATTGTCCTACTATTTTCTCTTATGCATGTGTAGTGTATTTCTGTAGTTATTGTGTAGGAACTATTATGCTATGCTATATCCTATATATTGTGGTAGGAATTCTTGTAGTTGAGCCCCGCTCAGTAGATGTGCTTAGACCTGCTGTGAAGACGGGGGAAAAGGGATCACACTATGGTGGAGTTGTGTTTGCTTCAAACTAAAACAACTTAATGTTAATGAACTACCTGGGCGGAATGGTTGTATGGTCAACGGAGTGTGGATAATGGTGGGGAATGCCGCCCAGGGTACTAAGAAGGATTGGTTCTCTTTGTTATGGTAACTTACGTGTGCAACCATGTGCCAGTAAGAATGGGTGGCTGGTTGGACTTAGTAGGTCGTGGTGATCCGAACCCAGCGTAGCCAGAGATGTAGTGAATGATAGGTTGGGACCGGTGCGTAGTGGGGTTTGGTGATCTACTTCCCGAAAGGTCCCATCTTGGACTTCTCCCTATCATCACACAATATGAGTGTGGTGGTACGAGCTGGGTTGGCCAGGTCACATGGGTAAAGTGTACAAATCCTCATAGGTGTAAAAACTAAGTACTTAGTCGTGTCCCCGGTTACGGACGATTGAGTTGCTTGATCTTGAGACTATGACATATTCTCACTCATCCTTATTTCCTAATTACTAAAACTTGATGGATGAACTTAATGGGTTGCTATGAATTAAATGGTTTACGAAAGTAGGATCAGTGTGTTTGAAAAGTGCAAGCTAGCCAAAGCTCCACTAGCCAAATAAGCATGTAGATGCTAGGTGCACTGTCTCTTTTACCTTAGCGCTACTTGCCATACATTCCAAGTATTGACCATTCGGGCTTGCTACGTTTTATGTTGCAGGTTATACCGATTCTGAGTGATCGTATTAGGTCGCGAGACTCCACTCAACAATTGTTCGCCTGTGGCACATTTGAAGGATAGAGATCTACCTTGTATTGTTTCTGCTGTAATATAATGTAAATTCTGGATCATATTCGTTATATTCATGATGCACGGTTATATTTGGTATCATTTTGTACCGTGTGTGCTAGTGAACCGATCCAGGGATTAGTACTATACACAGGAACTCAGCCTTATCAGGCGAGGGTGTTACATCGACCAACGCTAGGCATGTAAAAGGCCTTTGGGCCTTCGGCCCATGTACCCCTTAGTCCGTCCAGAACTTGTCTTTTATTCCTAAAGTACCCGTGTTTAAGTGGATGTCCTATATATAGTCCCCCACCTCCATTGTAAACCCTAGGCATGATATTTCGAATTAGTGGAAACCCCTTGTGGATCTATCTAGTTCTTGCCTCATGCTCCTTTGACAAAGGAGCACCAAATATCCCAAACCTCGTTGGAGTTTGCATCGTGCCTCCGCCTTGTACAAGGCCTAGGCATCGGAGTCCCTTTGCCTAGACGTCAAGATCTCACCGAGTCTCCCAACTCGCCGTGCGGTTCGAGAGAGAGTCCTCCGCCCGTCGCTGATCCTAGGGATTGCGCCGGACCGGTCACCGTCAGCGTGAGCTATTGGTGTGTATCGTGGTTTTGCGTGTGTGTTCATCGCGTTCTTCGTGCGTGAGTTCGTCGTGTTCATCCTCCCTTCCTTCCCCCGCACTCCATCCTCGATTTGAGTGGGATTCGTGAAAGATCGGGCCACCCTAGAGGTTTACCCTCAACATATTGGTATCAAGAGCTTCGTTGCTCACGAATTCCCCCACAAAATTTTCTTCTATCCACCAAAAATTCAAATATCCCCAAAAAACATCCCAAATTTTCCTTTGGATCAATCTCTTGATTTGGAGTGTTATTTGTGGTTTTGATCTGACCAAACCTTGTCTTAGGAGTTGGTGCAGCTTTATCCTTCGTTTCCCAGCCCAATTTGGCCAATTTTTCGCGGATTTGAGGACCCAAGGCGTGGATTTCCGCTCAAGAACACGAGCAATTCGCGATCTGACTCCAGACCGGAGTCTCCGGCCTGCACACCAGAGTCTCCGGCCTATCCACACCGGAGTCTCCGGCCTGAACCGGAGTTTCCGGCCTAAAACCCTGGAGTCTCTGGCCCTGACGCCTGATTTTGACAGTTTTGCCTCTTATCTTGCATTGGCTAATTTCCTCTTGTTTGTTTGTGCCCGTGTGTGTGTTGTCAACTAACAGCAAGCTTCCGCATCAACAAACACCGCGCTCATCGACACCACGACCCACAAACATCATCCCGCACCACCAACGCCTAGTTCATCATCATCAACGAAGGTATAACTTGTGTCACCTTGTTAACCCCTATCTTCCTTTGTGTGTACCTATCCCACGAGAGTGGCTCATCTTGTGTTTGCTTGAGCATTGTGCACTTGTCCTTGGATAGTGAGAGTGTAAAAGCAATAGCAAGAGTGACTTGGTAGCATCAAGGGAGACAAAAAAACAATACAAAGCAAAAGAAAAAGAAAAATAGTCTCCCATCGCAAAAGAGAGTCTCAAAGCTTGTAAGCAAGAGAGAAAGAAGAGCGCCCAAGACAAGTGCACAAATCCGTTGCTCATTTTTCTTCTTTGCAAACGAGCCACGGTCTCTCCTTGCATTGGCACGACAACGAGCTTAGTATTTGTTAGGACATTTTGTTTGCTCATTTTCATAGTCGTGTCAATCCCAACTATCTCCACGTGTGTGTATATAGTCGTAGGTTCCCGTGACCCCTTTTGAGTTGTTGACCTTCGCCTTTGACTTGAGTTTTGTTGGATTTTACCCACTTTTAACTATCCTTTTCTTTTGGTTGGTTCTTTGGCATTCCATAATCCTAACCTACCACCAGAAAGCTTTTGAGAGTTAGTTCTTTCTTTAGTGTGAGTTTTCTTTGCAATTCCACTTTGCACACTTATAGCTCTCACTTGTGGTTTCTAGTTTGGTGCAATCCCCAAGGTGAGGTACAAGGCTAACACCACCATATTCCACTTCCATATACAATACTTGTGTGTTTTGCATGATGGATAGGCACGGTGAGTCGAGCCAACCACCTCCCAAAGAAGAAGATCAAGGACCGTACATGACGCGCGCAAGTCACTTCATCGTTCGACAAGAGTTCCGTGAACGTTGCCAAGCCCTTGAGACGCGACAAGATGAACAATTTGGCGAGACGCAAGCCGAGTTCAAGAACATCGGCAACCGCTTCGATGGCCTCGAATGACAAATGCATGCAATGCATCACAACTTCGGCCACCAAAATGAAGCGCTTCAACGCTCCGTCCTAGAAACAAATGACAATTTTCGATGCCTCATCGACGGAATGGCAAGACCACGTTCACGCGCACCAAGCTCTTCAAGCTCTTCACGTCGTCATGCACCTCTTCAACAAGATCTACATCCAAGTGCTCCAAGATGCAATGACGCCCCCGTGGTTTAAGATGGAAGTTCTTCGAACTATGTACCTTCCCCACGGCATGCCGCAACGTCAAGCTATGATGGTGATTTCTCTTCAAGGCCACGAGCAAGGCAAGAAGCACACCGTCATCACACAAGGGCATTGGTGATCGAACAAGAGAAACCACAAGAAGAACCGCAAGTACAACCGCAAGTCTCCCACCATCGCCCGCGACACATACTTGACACAATCAGTGATGACTCCACTTTGGAGGACCAAGCTCGTCATCGAGGTGAAGCTCTCCAAGATCCTCCTCCTCGTCCTCATCGTCATCAACATCCACACCGACACCATGGTCATCACGAGGCACCTCCTCAATCACAACAAAACATGGAGCGTCAAGTGGTACAAGTTGAGCGACGCCCACCACGTCAAGAGGCTCAAGACCATGATCTTCGCCGTGAGGCCCATGTGCCTAATCAACATCACCAATCAAGGAACGAGCCTCCTCTTCGTCATCAACCACGTCATGAGGCTCCACATCCTCAACACCCTCATGAGGCCCAAGTGCCCCAATGTCGTCAACAACCGCGCCAAGAGCAAGAGCAAGCGCCTCAGCAACAATATCAAGAGCAAGCTCCGCAACAAGGTCACGAGAACCAAGTTCCACCTCCTCAACCACAAGATCATCAACAAGGTCACCAAGCTCGTCGCAATGACCGCAATGATGAAGAAACTTTCGGCAAGCTCAAGTTCATAATGCCGAAGTTTACCAGATCCAATGACCCCGAAGAATACTTCTCATGGGCACTCAAAGTCGACAAGATCTTCCGCATGCACAACTATAGCAACGAGAAGATCGTCGCCATGGCTTCGCTTGAGTTTGATGATTATGCCAACTTTTGGTGGGAACAAGTTCAAGTTGCTCGTGATGCAAGACAAGAACTGCCAATCACAACTTGGCATGACATTAAGGCTCATATGAGATCCCGCTTTGTCCCCTGCCAAGACTACACGTGACCTCTTCAACAACCTTCAATCGCTTCGTCAAGGGACAAAGACCGTGGAAGAGTACTTCAATGAAATGGAACTCAACTTGATTCGCGCCAACATTGATGAGCGCATGGAGCAAACTATGGCACGTTTCCTTATTGGCTTGAATCACCCAGTCAAGCGCATCGTCGAGTTCCAAACATACAACACCATGGTTGAGCTTGTGCACATCGCAACAAAGGCCGAACATCAAGTGCAAGAGGACATCAAGTACAACAAGCCCAAGACGTATTTCACCTACAAGCAAGCTTCAACCGCTACGCCAACAACCTTCAATGGAAGCTCCTCAAGTACCTCCAAGCCTTCCTTCAAGCCCACACTTCCTCACGGAAAAGTGCCCCCAAGTGGCAAACAAGCAAAGAGTGATACACCTTTCAATGGTGAATGCTACAAGTGTGGAGGAAAAGGACACAAGTCGGCCGAATATGGAAACAAGAAGGTATTGTTCATCCATGACAATGGCAACAAAGAGTACTTGAGTGAACATGAATTTGATGCCCGTGTCAAGGAAGCAATGGCAAGACAACGAGTGGAAGATGACCAAGAACTCCTCATGTGTGAACATGACGCAAGTCCATCGCTTGTCGTCACAAGGATCTTGACCACTCAAGCACAAGAGCATGAAGACCAACGCTCCAATATATTCCAAACATGAGCCGGCATCAATGGCAAATCTATCAAGGTGATCATTGATGGAGGGAGTTGCCATAACCTTGCTAGCACCGAGTTGTGCGAGAAGCTCAACCTCACCCACCATCCGCACAAGCACCCCTACCACGTGCAATGGCTAAGTGACCAAGGGTCCATGAAGATCAAGCATACCGTATTGGTCTCCTTTGCCATTGGTCCTTACAAAGATATGGTGAAGTGCGATGTGGTTCCTATGACAGTTTGCCACATGCTTCTTGGTTGACCATGGCAATTTGACAAGGCTGCTCTACATGATGGTCGCACCAATGTGTACACCTTCAAATGGCTCAACAAAACATGTGTTTTGCAACCACTGACTCCTAGCCAAATAATTGCGGACAATGCAAAGGCTTTAGCGAGGGCGCAAAGCATAACACCTACTTGTGAGAAGAGCGGTGAGAGAGAGAACCACCTCATAGTGAGTGAGAGCCACAAGCCAAACTCGAGTGGAAAAACTAAGAGTGTTCTCCTTGCCACCGAAAGTGAGATGAGAGATGTTCGGAACAACCCATCCATCTTGCACTATGTCCTCCTTTGCAAGGGAAAGCGCAAGGAACTAATGAATTAACATATGTTCCTCCATCTTTGATGATTGTTTTGCAGGAATTCAACGATGTGTTCCCCGAAGAGCTTCCATATGGACTACCTCCTCTTCGCGGCATCAAACATCGCATTGACCTCATTCCAGGCGCACCACTTCCAAACCGCACCGCTTATCGCACAAACCCGGAGGAGACAAAGGAGATTGAACGTCAAATCAACCAACTCGTCTCCAAAGAATCTCATGGTGGAGGCCTTATGGGTCACTTTGGCCGTGACAAGACATTGGACATGCTCTCCACTCACTACTTTTGGCCCAAGATGAAGCGTGACATGGAGCGCTACGTTCAACGATGCACGGCATGTGTTCCAGCTAAGTCGCAAGCTAACCCTTATGGTCTTTATAGGCCATTGTCTATTCCTCATACACCTTGGTCCAACATTAGTATGGATTTTGTGTTAGGATTGCCTAGATATAAGCATGGTCATGATTCTATCTTTGTTGTCGTGGATCGCTTTTCCAAAATGGCACACTTCATACCATGCCATAAGATCGACGACGCTTCACATGTTGCAAATCTATTTTTCAGGGAAATCGTCCGTCTTCACGGTGTGCCAAGAATAATCATCTGCAACCGCAACGTCAAATTCATGAGCTACGTATGGAAGACCCTCATGGCCAAGCTCGGCGTCAAGCTCCTCTTTTCATCCGCGTCGCATCCTTAAACTGATGGACAAACCGAGGTTGTCAACCGAAGCCTCGGAACTCTCCTACATGTGTTGATCAAGAAGAACTTGAAGGATTGGGAGGAATGCATTCCCCACGCCGAGTTCGACTACAACCGTGCCAAGCACTCGATAAACCAAGATGAGTCCATTCATGATCGTCTATGGTGTCGAGCCCCTCACCATGCTCGACATCCTACCTCTACCTCTCCATGAGCGCACCAACATGGACGTTGAGAAGCACGCACAAGCTATGTAGAAACTTCATGAAGAAACAATGATGAGGACATCCCTACAATTACACCTACCACAATGACTACTGAAGATGCTACAACTGTTGCAAGAAAGGATCAGTCCAATGAGATTAGAATTGGACCTGTTACAAGAGCTCGTGCTAAGCAACTGGAACAACAGGTGAATTTACTCCTAAACGAAGCTGGTACTTTGATTGATGAGAACTTATACTGCCTAAGTCTATGCATTTATGTATGATCAGGTTCGTTGGAGAAACAAGCATGGCACGAGGAGGAGAAGGGCTACAAGAGAAGCCCAACATGATGATCGCCCAAGGATGCGCGAGGGAGGAGCGGGAGGAAGGCGCAAGAGAAGATCATCAAGACGGAGGCAAAAAGATCTGCCACGACCGGAGTGTCCGGCCAGATCCACCCGGACTGTCCGACCTGGTCGAGAGGCAAACTGGCGTGGACATTCAGTATGCCAGTTCGGACACTACACAGACGCCACCCGGAAACTTCAAAGTTTCCGGCCAGACCGGACTGTCTGACACACTTCACCCGAAGTGTCTAGCCTGACCGGACTATCCGGCCGATTTCGACCGGAGTGTCCGCCCGCCAACCGAATCTGGTCCAAGTCGGTTTGTATCAGTTTGAGTCGTTTGCGTTTAGTTTCGGTTTCTGGCCGCCCCAGCCGCCCTTATAAGCTATGGGACGACCTCTAGTTAGGGTTTAGACCACGTTAAAATATTTTGGAGTTGTTTCTTTCATAGAACCTCTGGAATTACCCTGTGTTTGAATATACCAACTATAATTGAGTGTGATATGTTGTTCCATTGGGAATTAGTAGATTGCATACTAAAGTTCATGGTCACGGCTGCGTGCGCAAGAGCGTGGTGTTGTGAATATCCTACAAGGTTCGAGAGCTATTGCATTGGCATTAGGGATCGAGCGGGAGAGTTCATAGCTACAGGCTAGTTATCTATCATCCACCATTATCACCGCCATCTGCTTACTGAGAAGATCGGGCCACCCCATATCATCTTGGTATCAAATTTCCAGTGTTGCCTCGGTAAGCATCCACAAATCCATCCATAGATTAGAGAGTGTTTTCATCCTAAACAGAAAAAGCCTTACAAAAAGATTTGCCATAGACTAGATTGCATCGTTCTCGAGTTTTTAGTTGCTGATTGTATCTTCTCGTAGATCCGATCTGCAGGTTTTCCTCGTAGGAGTCTAGTTTCCGTTTGTGTCTAGGTTTAAGGTTTCATCTTGTTTTCTGCTGTTCCCACCGTTACCGTTTCCGCAAGTATTTATCATTTTTCCGAGTCCACATAGCGTACCTTTGTTTGCATACCATAGACACAGCCTATCTACAGCATCTGTGCCTAGGAACGTACCCACGAGACTAGTTGCTTTGCTCCGACAGGCTGCTCATTAGGGTTTTGAAGTGCAAAACTTTTCGACAGGCAAAACCGGATTATCTAGCGGAATCACACCGGACTATCCGGCCCCACCGGAGTCTCCGGCGCATATAAACCGTACTATCCGACCCAGTTCTGTTATAAGTTGCTGTGCTCGTTTGCATTGAGTAATATAGTTGAACAAAAAGAGAGAAAAGAAAAGAGAATCAATATAAAAAAAGAGAAAAGAGCTACAAGCCTGAAAAAAAAGAGATATAGAAGTGTGCAATATTGGAGGCCTTATTGTGTATAGCACTAGTAGATTGAGCAATCTTGTGCCTGTTCTATTTGAGCTATTACTAGCATCTCTCTTGTGCATTGCAATATTCCTTTTCATCAGTTGCTTTGCCACGTTTATCTCCACTGTGTGTGTTTCTTGGGTATTTGTACGATCAGCACTAGGACTTGTTTGCGGTGTAGATAGGGTACCAAACCTATAGCTCCACCTTTACATAACCTGTGTGCCCTGCGATCGCTCTCTATACCTTTGATATTCACTTCATCACATCAAGTGCATCAGTCTTTGATTTCGTTTGGTAGAGCATCTCTATTCACTTTGGAACGGTAAGATCTCCTTTCTTATTAGTTGTGAGTGAGTTGTGAGAGTTTCCACCATACAGATTCTGATTTTTGCACTAACCTACTAATCATGTCTACTAGTGATGATGATGTTGTGTTGCAGAAAAAGAAAGATGAGGAGCTCGTCAATTGGCGTGAATATGAGGCTTTGAAATCCCACTTGACACGTGTGTTTACTAACACAACAGATGCAATTGACAAGAATCTCCAAGATATGAATATGAGATTGGATCAACATGTTGGGACGGTTGATACTATCCAAACGCAAGTGGCTACGCTTAATGTCAATGTCACCACTTTGCAGCAGTCCATTGAGGGTTTGATAGCCGCCTTACATAGAAGGGAAAATCCTCAACATGATGATGCCTTTGTTGATTTCGATGAGGGTAGCGCTGTTGATGCTGCTCCACATGTTGGAAGGGGACGTGCTATTCCCCATGTCCATGCACCTGCTCATGGTCGTGGGTTTGCCCATCTTGGGCGTGGTCCACGTGTGCCCAACCAAGCTGCTGATGACGGTTTGGGCAAGACAAAATTCTCGATTCCTAAGTTTGATGGTTCCATTGATCCTGAAGACTACCTCACCTGGGAATTGAAGATTGAGAAACTCTGGCGCTTATTTGACTATCCAGAAGATAAGAAGGTCAAGCTTGCAGCATCTGAATTTGATGGTTATGCTTTGCGTTGGTGGGATGCTCTTGTGCAACATAGGCGGGAGGATAATGAACTTCTTGTGATGGAGTGGCGCGAGATGGAGCAAATCATGAAGGCTCGTTTCGTACCAACCAACTACTTGCGATCAGTTTTTGATAAATTGACGCAACTGAAGCAAGGCACCATGACAGTTGATGAGTACTACATGGAGATGGAGATGCTTATGCAGCGTGCTAGAATTCGTGAGTCCATTGAGATGACCATGCAGCGATTCCTAAACAATTTGAAGTTACCGATCAAAAGCATTGTTCGTCATCACAAGTATGAGACCATGAATGAGTTGTTGCATCATGCTAGAGAGGCCGAATCCCAGTTGGCAGAAGAGGTGAAGTCACGTGCTCGTTTTCCGTCCTCCAGCATATTTTCGGCCAGGTCTACACCTCCTACAGTGATGCCACCAGCTGCTGTTCCGTTTACACCATTGGCCAAACTAGCAAGTACACCTCCGTTTGGTTCTAATGCTCCGAAACCCGCTGCTCCTGCTGCTAGCTCGGGTTCCAACATGTCTATTGCACGTACTCGTGATGTGGTGTGCCATACTTGTGGAGGTAGAGGTCACTACAAGAAGGATTGTCCAAACAACAAGGTTATGTTTGTTAATGAGCAAGGTGAAGTAGAAAGTGGAGATGAAGCTTCTGATGATGATATTGATGATGGCGAGGAAGGTGCTGATGCATATGCTGAGCGTGCACCCACTATTTTCATATCTTCACATGTACTTAGTGTGCAATCGGTTGAGGAATCCCAGCGTTGCAACTTGTTCCAAACAAAAGCTCTAGTTGGACCAAACAAAGCTTGCAAGGTAATTATTGATGGAGGTAGCTGCAGAAATCTTGCAAATAAGGAACTATGTGCCAAACTAAATTTGACATACTTACCTCATCCCAAGCCATACTACATACAATAGTTGAGCAACAATGGTGAGATGAAAGTAAATCATATGGTACGTGTGAATTTTCAAATAGGTCCATACAAAGATTTTATTGATTTTGATGTGGTTCCTATGACTGTTTGTCACCTACTATTGGGTCGGCCTTGGCTCTATGATCGCCATGTGCAACACAATGGCCGAGCCAATACATATCACTTGGAATTCAAAGGGAAGAAGATTACCATGCAGCCAATGACACCACAAGAAATTGTGAATGATTCTCGCCAGAAGATAGAGGTGAACTTGAAGGAAGATACTACCACTCAGCGAGACTGTGTTACAGCTGTTCCTGATGTAATTGAGCCTAAATTGAGTGATATAACGAAAAGTGAGAGAGTGCCTGGGTTATTGATACTAGCCACCAAGGAGGATATGAGAGAGTTTCGTGAGGATCCTACAGCCATGCCACTTGTGCTCATGTATAAGGGCGAGGTATTGGTTTCTAACGACATGACCCCTATTTCTCTTGGTGTCTCTTCTGTTTTGCAGGACTTTGGGGATGTGTTTCCAGAAGACGTACCCGCAGGTTTGCCTCCATTGCGTGGTATAGAACATCAAGTGGACCTGATTCCTGGTGCCACACTTCCCAACCGTACACCTTATAGGACTAATCCCGAAGAAACTAAGGAAATTCAGAAGCAAGTACAAGCGTTGCTGGATAAAGGGTACATTCGTGTCTCTCTTAGCCCTTGTGTTGTTCCTGTTATTTTAGTTCCTAAGAAAGATGGTACATGGCGCATGTGTGTTGATTGTAGAGCGATTAATAACATCACTATTCGATATCGTCATCCTATTCCACGCTTAGAGGATATGCTAGATGAATTGAGTGGTGCTGCTGTTTTCTCTAAAATTGACTTGCGTAGTGGTTATCTTCAAATTAGGATGAAAGAAGGGGATGAATGGAAAACTGCTTTCAAAACTAAATTCGGTTTGTATGAGTGGCTAGTTATGCCGTTTGGTCTTACTAATGCACCTAGTACTTTCATGCATTTGATGAATCATGTTTTGAGAGAGTTTATTGGTCGTTTCGTGGTTGTTTACTTTGATGATATACTCATCTACAGCCACACCGAATCTGAACATTGCACTCATATTAGACAAGTTTTGCAAGTGTTACGTGATAATAAACTGTATGCTAATCTTGAGAAGTGTACATTTGCAAAAGATAAGGTCATATTTCTAGGATTTGTTTTTTCTAAGCATGGAGTAGAGGTAGATCAATCTAAAATTGTATCAATTCAGAATTGGCCTACTCCACTGAATGTTAGTCAAGTGCGTAGTTTCCACGGTCTCGCTGGTTTCTATAGGCGCTTTGTGAAAGATTTTAGCACCATTGCTGCACCATTAAATGATTTGACAAAGAAAGGTGTTCCTTTTGTATGGGGCGCGGCTCAAGACATTGCTTTTGATACATTAAAACGTTTGCTTACTTCTGCACCATTACTTACATTACCTAATTTTTCGAAGCAATTTGAAGTTGAATGTGATGCTAGTGGTATAGGCATAGGTGGCGTTTTGATGCAAGAGGGTCGGCCTATAGCTTATTTTTCTGAGAAATTGACTGGTGCTCGTTTGAATTATTCTATCTATGATAAAGAATTGTATGCACTTGTTAGAGTACTTGAGGTTTGGCAACATTATTTGTGGCCAAACGAATTCATCATACATTCTGATCATGAAGCTTTGAAATACTTGAAAGCTCAATCAAACTTGCAGAGAAGATTAGCTAAATGGGTTGAGTTCACTGAGTCTTTTCCTTACATCATTAACTATAAGAAGGGAAAAGAGAACGTTATTGTTGATGCTCTATCTAGGAAGAACATGCTATTATCAAATCTTGATGTTAAAATTCCTGGATTAGAAGCTATTTGTGCACTTTTGCAACTGACCATGATTTTGCTGAACTATATCGTTTGTGTGCTCTTAGAAACGCATGGGATAAGTATCATATACATGATGGATATTTGTTTCGAGCTAACAAACTATGTATTCCGTAATCATCGCTATGCTTTGTTCTTAGTGCAGGAATCACATGCTGGTGGTTTGATGGGTCACTTTGGGCGTGAGAAGACGTTGCTCATGCTTGCTGATCACTTTTATTGGCCCAAGATGAGGCGTGATGTGTACAGATTTGTGAGCCGATGTATTACATGCCACAAGTCAAAATCTAAGCTGAAGCCTCACGGTTTGTATACACCTCTCTCTGCACAGACTATTCCATGGGAAGACATTAGTATGGATTTTGTGCTAGGTCTACCTAAAACTCAGAGAGATCATGATTCTATATTTGTGGTAGTAGATAGGTTCTCTAAGATGGCTCATTTTATTGCCTGCTACAAAAGCGACGATGCGTCGCATGTTGCTAACCTGTTTTTTAGGGACATCGTGAGATTACATGGAGTACCAAAGACGATGTTTCTGACCGTGATGTGAAGTTCATGAGCTACTTTTGGAAGACCTTATGGGGCAAGCTAGGAACGAAGTTGCTGTTTAGTACTACATGTCATCCCCAAACAGATGGTCAAACGGAGGTGGTGAATCGAACATTGTCACAGCTGCTAAGGACCACGATTAAAATGAATCTGCGGGAGTGGGAAGAGTGTTTGCCACATGTTGAGTTTGCTTACAACAGGGTTGTGCATTCAACTACTCAGCTTTGTCCTTTTGAGGTGGTGTATGGTTTCAAGCCATTGACGCCACTTGATATGTTGCCTCTGCCATTACATGAGAGAATTGATATGGAGGCATCAAAACATGCTGATTATGTGAAGAAAATACATGAGAAGACTCGAGAGGCTATTGAGAAGAAAGGCAAGAACATTGCTGCTGCAAGGAATCAAACACGAAAAGAAGTGTTGTTCGTGCCTGGAGATATGGTTTGGGTGCATCTACGCAAGGATAGGTTCCCACTACTTCGAAAATCAAAATTGAAGCCACGTGGTGCTGGTCCTTACAAGGTGTTAGCCAAGATTAATGATAATGCCTACTCGGTTGATATACCTATTGAGGAGTTTGGTGGAGTTAGCAACAGCTTCAACGTTGCTGATTTGTTACCATATGCTAGAGAAGACCTTGGAGCGTCGAGGTCGACGCCTTTTGGGGGGGGGATATGATGAGGACATCCCTACAATTACACCTACCCCAATGACTACTGAAGATGCTACAACTGTTGCAAGAAAGGATCACTCCAATGAGATTAGAATTGGACCTGTTACTAGAGCTCGTGCTAAGCTACTGGAACAACAGGTGAATTTACTCCTAAACGAATCTGGTACTTTGATTGATGAGAACTTTATACTGCCTAAGTCTATGCATTTATGTATGATCATGTTCGTTGGAGAAACAAGCATGGCACGAGGAGGAGAAGGGCTACAAGAGAAGCCCAACATGATGATCGCCCAAGGATGCGCGAGGGAGGAGCGGGAGGAAGGCGCAAGAGAAGATCATCAAGACGGAGGCAAAAAGATCTGCCACGACCGGTGTGTCCGACCAAATCCACCCGGACTGTCCGGCCTGGTCGAGAGGCAAACTGGCGTGGACATTCAGTATGCCAGTTCGGACACTACACGGACGCCACCTGGAAACTTCAAAGTTTCCGGCCAGACCGGACTATCCGGCACACTTCACCCGGAGTGTCCGGCCTGACCGGACTGTCCGGCCGATTTCGACTGGAGTGTCCGCCCGCCGACCAAATCTGGTCCGAGTCGGTTTGTATCAGTTTGAGTCGTTTGCGTTTAGTTTTGGTTTCTGGCCGTCCCAGCCTCCCTTATAAGCTATGGGACGACCTCTAGTTAGGGTTTAGACCATGTTAAAATATTTTGGAGTTGTTTCTTTCATAGAACCTCTGGAATTACCTTGTGTTCGAATATACCAACTATAATTGAGTGTGATATGTTGTTCCATTGGGAATTAGTAGATTGCATACTACCATTCGTGGTCACGGCTGCGTGCGCAAGAGCGTGGTGTTGTGAATATCCTACAAGGTTCGAGAGCTGTTGCATTGGCATCAGGGATCGAGCGGGAGAGTTCATAGCTACAGGCTAGTTATCTATCATCCACCATTATCACCGCCATCCGCTTACTGAGAAGATCGGGCCACCCCATTTCAAACAAGAGCTACTGTCGAACAACAAGTCCTTCGCCAAGCTTCAAGGTAAACAAGGACAAGAAGGAGATGATCTTTGAAGAAGGTAAACCTGTTTGGATACACTTGAGCAAAGACTGCTTTCCCAAGGAACGAGATTCCAAGCTCAAACCAAGAGGAGATGGCCCCTTTAAGGTCCTCAAGAGAATCAACAACAATGCCTACATCATCGACATGCCAGCCTCCAAGTACCTTGCAAGCAACACATTCAATGTCAAAGACCTCTCACTCTACCATGGAGATGTTCAAGATCATACCCATGAAGAGTCGAGGACGACTCTTTCCCAAGGGGGGGGGGAGCTGATGCAGCCCGTCCTACGGACGCTACTACATCTACACCAACAAGTCCCCCAAGTGGACCCATGACTCGTGCCCGAGCCAAGCTCCTACATCCTTGGATGGTGTGATACTTCATGAAACTACTCTATGCATCATCAGGTACGAAGCCCCAACATATCACCAAGCACCCAAGGATGGAGAACTAGGAGCAGAGCGTGAAGCAGAAGTTGCTGGAGCTGCTCAGACCGGAGTCTCTGGTCTGCGCACACCGGAGTCTCCGGCCTGCCAAAGTCTCCGGCCTGAAGACCCCCGAGACTCTGGCCCCTCCTCCGGTTTGACCCCCTGCACCAGGCTCCGGGACAATCTGAATGCCCCTCCGGAGGTTGGTCCGGAGGCTCCACCGGATTCTCCGGCCTAGACCGGAGTCTCTGGCCTGCACACCGGAGTCTCCGGTCCGACTGATGCTAGGCATGTAAAAGGCCTTTGGGCCTTCGGCCCATGTACCCCTTAGTCCGTCCAGAACTTGTCTTTTATTCCTAAAGTACCCCTGGTTAAGTTGCTGGCCTATATATAGTCCCCCACCTCCATTGTAAACCCTAGGCATGATATTTGGAATTAGTGGAAACCCCTTGTGGATCTATCTAGTTCTTGCCTCATGCTCCTTTGACAAAGGAGCACCAAATATCCCAAACCTCATTGGAGTTTGCATCGTGCCTCCATGTTGTATAAGGCCTAGGCATCGGAGTCCCTTTGCCTAGACGTCAAGATCTCACCGAGTCTCCCATCTCGCCGTGCTGGTTCGAGAGAGAGTCCTCTGCCCATCGCCGATCCTAGGGATTGCGCCGGACCGGTCAACGTCGGCGTGAGCTATTGGTGTGTATCGTGGTTTTGCGTGTGTTCATCGTGTTCTTCGTGCGTGAGTTCGTCGTGTTCATCCTCCCTTCCTTCCCCCGCACTCCACCCTTGATTTTGAGTGGGATTCGTGAAAGATCGGGCCACCCTAGAGGTTTGCCCTCAACAACCCCAGTGGTGATGATAGAGGCAGAAGAAGCTTTTGGGTCCACTTTGTCCGCGGAGGCGGCAGAGTTCCGGATCCTGGAAAACCCTAACCCCACCTAGCCCGCACCTATCGCGGAGCTAGTGGCTGAGCCTGAAGCGGATCTTACTATGAACATCGAATATGGAGTGGATCTCCCTAGGGAGGCCGAAACCCAGATCTATCTTCCCAACAAGGTCGAAATCCAGGAGGAGCAAGACAACAACTCTAGTTCCGGCTCTGCCAACACCGGAATGGATTAACCTTTCCTGAGCCACACGTTGAGGCGTATGATGCTGCATGACGCTAGCGTGGATGAAATTCTCGAGACCATCAGACATTTCGAGGAAGCCCATGAAGAAAGCCGCAACTACCTCAGGATGCATCGCACTTCGTCAAATGTGTTGGATCTGGATCCGGCTCTGCCGATGCTGGAGACAACGAAGACTCGGTGCTAGAGGCATTCAGAACAAACATCGACTTACCGGCATCTCCGCATGATTCAATGACGTCGGCGGATTTCCGAAAGTTTTTCGTGGAATATGAAGAGGAGTACAATTCCAAAGCTGCAGAAGAAGGAGAAGCCATGGACGAAGGATATGGACAAAACTCTCCCAAAGCGCAGGATGACATGGATCTCAGAGACAATCCCGACGTCCAGATGTCCGAAAGTACTAATCAGAGCTTGACTCCAGGAAACGGACCCAAAGCCATCTTTGCTACCGGCATGGCAAAGAAGGCAAAGAAGAGGAACAAGAAAACTCTGGCAAAGGACCCTCCGGCTGAGGAAGCAGTTGCCAAAGAATATGAAAAAGACTCGGATGGAGCCCTAATCCCACACGAGCCAAAGAAAATACGGTGGATGGACACATGGTTACCCCTAGTGCCCATAAACTCATCGGAGATGCGTTAACTACTCCAATCCCTACTGTTGCAGAGCTTACACCCACAGAATTGGAAGATAGGGCCCAAGCCCTAGAAGCACGTCGTCAAGTACTCCTGGATGAGGCCAACAACCTCATTTAAGAGAAGCGTATTGCATCTGCGGGGCAATTCAACTCCCTACAGCATCAGAAGACCTAGAATAGCCCCGTGCAGGATAACAAAAATCCGAAAGTCCACAAGACCCTCTTTGCGGGAGATGACGACATCAAAGTAGAACCTCAGCTGGATAGCAAGGGAGATCTGGTGTACGGAACACCAGTGGGAAACACTACTGCAGCTCGAGATATCCTGGCGAATAATCCAAACCTAGATCAAGTTTGGTTGGGCGTAAAGCTACTAACCAAGGGTCTGGAGCAACAGAAGGCCGTAAAATCTGGGAGTGGAAAACTGGTCTCTAAATCCGACCAATGTCGCATGGATCCGGCTTGGCATGACATAAGGCCCTGACGGGACCCAGAACAGCATCACCGTCCTGACCGTCGAGAAGACAACTACTCAAGAACAGGATCTTCAGGGCAACAACACATAGCCGCACGTGACTGGAGCAATGTTGCCCTAGCCACAGAGCAAGACGCAGTTGCAGCACTGGTTCCGAGGCAGCCTCCCCGGCGACAGTCAAATAATCATAGGGAAGATGAAGAAGAATGACGTCGGGAGGAAGACCGACAAAGTATGCCACCTCCTAGACATACAAGTCGTCCGGCTGAACCTTATCACAATGGGGGAAACGACGGATGAAGGAAGGACGGACACCGCGCCGAGTCAAGGCGACAGCAGACTCGTCGTAATCAAGACTGATGAGGACATCCCTATAGTTACACCTACCCCAATTACTACTGATGATGTTCCAACTGCTGCAAAGAAAGATCAATCCAATGAGATAAGGATTAGACCAATTACAAGAGCTTGTGCTAAGCTACTAGAACAACAAGTGAACTTGTTTCTTAATGAACCTGGTGTTTTAGTTAATGAGAATTTTATACTACCTAAGTCTTTGAATTAATGTATGATCACGTACTTGGGAGAAGAAGGCGTAGCACGGAGCGAGGAGCTAATGGAACATGGCGTGTTGATCAATGAAGAATGCGCGAGGGAGGAGAGGGAGGAAGCGCAAGGAGCACACAAGCTTGAAGATCAACACTTGGTGGACAATCTCTGCAGCGGCAGAGAAACACCACTTTTCTCTACCACGACAGGCTGCCGCGGCATAGAAACAACATCCTTTTCTGCCACGGTAGGCTGCCGCGGCAGAGAAACGGGCCCAAATTCTGCCACTAAAGAATCCTAAGCCGAACCCACTTTGGATCGGTTTGTACCCTTAGTTGGATGGGACCAACTCGGTTTCCACCCTAGGCCGCCGTCCCCTAGACTCTTAAATAGATGGGGGCGCACTACTATCTAGGTTTAGACCACGTTAAAATTATTTTGGAGTTGTTTCTTTTATAGAACCTCTAGAATTACCCTGTGATCGAATTCTACCAATTGCAATTGAGTGTCATCTGTTGTTCCACTAGGAATTAGTAGATTGCATACTACCGTTCGTGGTCAACGGCTACATGCGCAAGAGCATGGTGTTGTGAATATCCAACAAGGTTTGGGAGTTGTTGCATTGGCATCAGGGTTCAAGTAGGAGAGTTCATAGCTACAGGCTAGTTATATATCATCCACCATCACCATCGACAAGTGCTTGCTCAGAAGATCGGGCTACCCCATATCATCTTGGTATCAGATTTCCTCGTTGCCTTGGTAAGCAATCCACAATCCATCCATAGATTAGAGAGTGTTCTTCATCCTATATAGAAAAAGTCCCACAAAAAGAGTTGCCATAGCCTAGATTACATCGTATTCGAGTAATAGTTGCTGGTCATATTCATCCTTTAGTTTAGATCTAGATATGTTCTTCCTAGATCTGTTCTACGTAGATCTGTTCTTCGTACATCTATTTCTTCATTTTTATTCTAGTTCTAGTCGAAACCACCATCTTTTTCCGCCGCCACAAGCTCAGATCCGATCCATACAAGAGTCCTTGGTTGCTACTCTAGGTTGAGTCGGATTAGAAAAAAAATTCCCTACCGACTCTGCCGCGGCACGGAAAAAGCCTGTTTTCCTGCCACGAGTTCTAGTCTGCCATGGTTCGGATTCTCTGCCGCGGCATGTTTTTGGCATGTTTCTCTGCCGCGGCAGGAATTTTTTCGGCCACTGCACGATTTTGATCATTTTTTCTACCACGGCAGGAATTTTTACAAACTGTGAAAATTGCACTTCTTTCCTTAACCTTAGCCACAACCATTCTACTTCATAGGTGTAGGAACTTGCCCATTGAGACTAGTTTCCGCTCCTACAGGCTACTCCTAGGATTTTGGTGATGTGCTTTGTAATTTGGCTGTGTGTGACATATATATTCAAAAAAAGAGAAAAAGCATATAGCAAAAGAAAAAGCAAAAAAAGAGAAAGAAGCTATACAAAAGAAAAAGAGAAAAAAGAGAATTTGAGCAAGAGGCCTAGTGATATCTTTGTGCACTGGTAGATTGAGCAATCTTGTGCCTGTTTACTTTGAGATTTTCTAGTGTCTCTCGAGAGTTGTGCAACACCCTTAATAGTTGCATTGCCACATTTTTCTCCACGTGTGTGTTTCTTGGGTTTTTGTACGATCAGCACTAGGACTTGTTTGCAGTGTAGATAGGATACCATACCTATAGCTCCACCATAAATAACCTGTGTGCCCTGCGATCGTTCTCTATAACTTCGATATTCACTTCATCACATTAGTGCATTAGTCTTTGATTATGTTTGGTAAAGCATCTCTATTCACTTTGGAACGGTAAGGTCTACTTTCTTGTCAGTTGTGAATGAGTTGTGAGAGTTTCCACCATAAAGATTTTGATTTTTGCACTAACCTACTAATCATGTCTTTGAGTGATGATGAAGTTGTGTCACAGAAAAAGCAGCTTGAGGAGCTTGTTAATTGGCATGAGTCTGTTGATCGGAACATTAAGGACATGTAAGATGCAGTGGAGCATAATACTGGAGCAATCAATAATATTCAGACTCAACTGACAGCAATGAATGTCAACTTTGCCACCTTGCAGCGTTCAATTGAGGCTATTCAAGCGACAATTCAGCAAGGGCACGCACCACACCATGATGATGCGTTTGAGGATCTTGATGAGGGTAGTGCGGCTGATGCTGCCTCACGTCGTGGCAGGGGACGTGCCATTCCCCCTGCACCTATGGTTGCTCCTCCTTATGCCCATGGATATGCTCCATTGGGACGTGCTCAGCGTGTTCCGAATCAAGCTGATGATGGGTTGGGCAAGCCCAAGTTTTCAATTCCCTCTTTCAATGGCTCACTTGATCCTGGGGATTATCTTACTTGGGAGTTGAAGATTGAGAAGCTCTGGCGTTTATTTGATTATCCAGAAGACAAGAAGGTCAAGCTTGCAGCGTCAGAATTTGATGGATATGGTTTGTGTTGGTGGGATGCTATTGTGCATAATAGAAGAAATGACAATCAACTTCTTGTGATGGATTGGCATGAGATGAAGAGCATTATGACGGATCTTTTTGTACCCACCAATTACTTGCGATCAGTGTTTGACAAGCTTACACAGTTGAGGCAAGGAACAATGACAGTTGATGAGTATTACATGGAGATGGAGATGCTTATGCAACGCGCTAATGTTCGTGAATCCCGTGAGATGACAATGCAACGTTTCCTCAACAATTTGAAGCTTCAAATCAAGAGCATTGTGCGTTATCACAAGTACGAGACGATGAATGAGCTGATGCACCATGCTAGAGAGGCCGAGTCACAGCTTGCGGAGGAGGCGAAGTCACGTGCACGTTTTCCATCTTCCAACTCGGCCAGAGCCACACCTCCTACTGTGGCACCACCTACTGCTAGTCCTTCTACACCATTGGACAACCCAACAAGTACATCTTCGTTTGGTTCCAATGCTCGGAAGCCCGCTGCTCCTGCTACTAGTTCGGGTTCCAATATGTTGACTGCACGTACTCGCGATGTGGTGTGCCATACTTGTGGAGGAAGAGGACACTACAAGAAGGATTGTCCAAATAGCAAGGTGATGTATGTTAATGAACAAGGTGGAGTAGAGAGTGGAGATGAAGCTGATGACGATGATGGCGAGGATGGTGCAGATGCTTATCCTGAGCGTGTACCAACTATTGTCGTATCCTCACGTATACTTAGTGTGCAACCTATTGATGAATCTCAGCATTGCAACTTGTTCCAAACAAAAGCTCTACTTGGACCTAACAAAGCTTGCAAGGTCATTATTGATGGAGGTAGCTACAGAAATCTTGCAAGTAAGGAATTATGTGCCAAGCTGAATTTGACATATTTGCCTCATCCCAAGCCATACTACATACAATGGTTGAGCAACAATGGTGAGAGAAGGTAAATCATATGGTACATGTGAATTTTCAAATAGGGCCATACAAAGATTCTATTGACTTTGATGTGGTTCCTATGACTGTTTGCCATCTTCTATTGGGTCGGCCTTGGCTTTATGATCGCCATGTGCAACACAATGGCCGAGCCAATACGTATCACTTGGAATTCAAAGGAAAGAAGATTACTATGCAGACAATGACACCACAAGACATTGTGAATGATTCTCGCCAGAAGATAGAAGTGAATTTGCAGGAAGATCCTATAGCTCGGCGAGATTGTGTGATAGCTGTTCCTGATGTAATCAAGCCTAAATTGAGTAATATAACGAAAATTGAGAGAGTACCTAATCTTATAATATTAGCCACCAAGGAAGATATGAGAGAATTTCGTGAGGATCCTACAGCCATGCCACTTGTGCTCATGTATAAGGGCGAGGTATTGGTTTCTAACGACATGACCACTATTTCTCTTGGTGTCTCTTCTGTTTTGCAGGATTTTGGGGATGTGTTTCTAGAAGAGGTACCTGTAGGCTTGCCTCCACTACGTGGTATAGAACACCAAATTGACTTGACCCCTGGCGCCACACTTCCCAATCGTGCACCCTACATGACCAATCCCGAAGAAACTAAGGAGATACAGAAGCAAGTACAAGCGTTGCTAGATAAAGGGTACATTAGTGTTTCTCTTAGCCCTTGTGTTGTTCCTGTTATTTTAGTGCCTAAGAAAGATGGTACATGGCGCATGTGTGTAGATTGTAGAGCGATTAATAACATCACTATTCGATATCATCATCATATTCCATGTTTAGAGGATATGCTAGATGAATTGACTGGTGCTGCTATTTTCTCTAAGATTGATTTGCATAGTGGTTATCATAAAATTAGGACGAAAGAAGGGGATGGATGGAAAACTGCTTTCAAAACGAAATTTGGTTTGTATGAGTGGTCAGTCATGTCGTTTGGTCTTACTAATGCACCTAGTACATTCATGCAATTAATGAATCATGTTTTGGGAGATTTTATTGGTCGTTTTGTGGTTGTTTACTTGGATGATATAGTTATCTATAGCCACAACGAAACTGAACATTGTAATCATATACAACAAGTTTTGCATGTGTTGCGCGATAATAAACTGTATTCTAATCTTGAGAAGTGCACATTTGCAAAAGATAGGTTTATATTTCTGGGATTTGTTGTATCTAAGAATGGGGTAGAGGTAGATCAATCTAAAATTGAATCAATTCAGAATTGGCCTACTCCCATGAATGTAAGTCAAGTGCGTAGTTTCCACGGCTTAGCTGGTTTCTATAGGCGCTTTGTGAAAGATTTTAGCACCATTACTGCACCTTTGAATGATTTGACAAAAAAAGGTGTTCCTTTCGTATGGGGCGCGGCCCAAGATATTGCTTTTGATACATTGAAACGTTTGCTTACTTCTGCACCATTACTTGCATTACCTGATTTTTCGAAGCAATTTGAAGTTGAATGTGATGCTAGTGGTATAGGCATTGGTGGCGTTTTGATGCAAGAGGGTCGCCCTATAGCATATTTTTCTGAGAAACTTACTGGAGCTCGCTTGAATTATCCTATCTATGATAAAGAATTGTATGCACTTGTTAGAGTACTTGAAGTTTGGCAACATTATTTGTGGCCAAAGGAATTTATCATACATTCTGATCATGACGCATTGAAATATTTGAAAGCTCAATCAAACTTGCATAGAAGATTAGCTAAATGGGTTGAGTTTATTGAGTCTTTTCCTTACATCATTAAATATAAGAAGGGAAAAGAGAATGTTGTTGCTGATGCTTTATCTAGGAAGAACATGCTATTAACCAATCTTGATGTTAAAATTCCTGGATTAGAAGCTATTTGTGCACTTTATGCAACTGATCATGATTTTGCTGAACCATATTGTTTGTGTGCTCTTAGAAAGGCATGTCATAAGTATCATATACATGATGGATATTTGTTTCGAGCTAACAAACTATGTATTCCAGAATAGTCGTTGCATTTGTTCTTAGTGCAGGAATCACATGCTGGTGGTTTGATGGGTCACTTTGGGCGTGAGAAAACGTTGTTCATGCCTGCTGATCATTTTTATTGGCCCAAGATGAGGCGTGATGTGTACAGATTTGTGAGCCGATGCATTACATGTCACAAGTCGAAATCCAACTGAAGCCTGATGGCTCAATGCACGACGCCCAGAAAAATGCTTGATGGCGGTGTTGATGTAGAGCTCGTTGGGAACCCCAAGAGGAAGGTATGATGAGCACAGCAGCAAGTTTCCCTCAGTTAAGAAACCAAGGTTTAATCGAACCAGTAGGAGCAAGGAAACACCCCAAAGGTGTTACTAGCTGAGCTTTGGCAGGGCGCACTACCGGTGCTAGTAGCAACGTGGAGACCTGCACAACACAACCACAGAACTTTGTCCCCAACTTGCGATGAGGTTGTCAATCTCACCGTGTTTTGCGGAAAACAAATGATTAAACGTATCGAATGGAAAGAAGTAAAAGTTTGCAGAAAGTAAACACAAAGCAGAAACAGTTTATAGATTGTATGTAAAGAAAAGGACCGGGATCCATAGTTCACTAGAGGTGGCTCTCCTTAAGATAGATAACATGCTGGGTGAACAAATTACAGCGGGGCAATTGACAAACACCGAGAAAGCAATACATGCATATACTAATCATCTTGAATCCTTTGAGACTTGATTGGGCATTACAACATAATACATAGACCGCCATCCTACTGCATCTATGACTAATAATCCACCTTCAGTTATCATCCAACCCCTCCAAGATTAAGTTGCAAGCAATGATTATTGCTCTACGAATCGTGTAAAGTAAACAATACGATTGTTCTATGAACAAAGGATTTTGTTTTCTCCCTAGTAGCAACAGACATCTAGTACCTTAGAGATTTATGTCACTTCCCAGATTACCGGAGGCATGAACCCACTATCGAGCATAAATACTAACTCTTGAGTTGCTAGCATCTACTTGGCCAAGATAGCTACTAACAACGGAAAGCATGCAAGATCACAAATAACAAAGACATGATAGAATCAATAATCAATCTAAATAGCATCTCAATATCCATCGGATCCCCGCAAACACAACATGTATGATTACAAATAGATGATCTTGATCATGAACAGAGCTCACAAGATCTAAACATGAAAGCACAAAGGAGGAGAACCAGCCATCTAGCTACTACATGGATCTGTAGTCCAAGGATGAACTACCCACGATCACACCGGAGGCTTGCATGGTGATGAAGAAGGCCTGTGGTGAATTCCCTCTCCGCAGGGTGCCGGAAGAGCTTCAGATCCTCCCGATCTAGGGATGGAGATGACGCGCTCTGCACTCTTTCGTGGATTTTGATCGGCCCTTAGGGTTTTCGTCCCAAGGGCAATATATAGGCGGAAGGAGAGGCCGAGGGTGCGGAGCCGGTCACACCACCTCAGCGCTGGCAGGCCTGGCCGCGTGGTGTGGTGGTGGCTCCTGGCCCTTCTCCGTCTCAGATTCTCGCACTTGATCCTTCCTAAAAATAGGCACTTTGGCTTTGTCCCGCCCAATTCGAGAATATTCATTTTCCGACTTTCCGGAACCAAAAACAGCAGAAAATGCAAATGTAATGCACTGTGGCTCTTGTTAATAGGTTAGTCCAAGAAATCATATGAAAAATACTCCAAAGTTGGAACAAAACACAAGAAAGTGGATAAAACCAAGCATGGAACATCAAAAATTACAGATACATTTGCAATGTATCAACATCCCCAAGCTTAACTCCTGCTCGTCCTCGAGTAGGTAAGTGATAAAAAGAAAGAATAATTTTTGAGGTGACATGCACCATCAAAGACTTGATCAAAGTATTTGCAAAACATTCAAAACTGGGATCATAGTACTTCAATCATAACATGAAAGACAAGGTTCTAGCAATAAACAAAGAAACTATGATGCAACATGAAAAGGCGAAAACAAAAGATTCAAGAATAAAATGCTTTGCATGACGTTTGTTTGTTTCGCATAAAGAAAACATAGCATAATAGTATTCAGCTTGTCCCTCAATTATGAGAATATTCATCTTCTGACTTTCCTGGAACCAAAAACAGCAGAAAACAGGCAGCTGGCACTATGGCTCTTGTTAATAGGTTAGTCCAAGAAATCATATGAAAAGTACTCCAAAGTTGGAACAAAACACAAGAAAGTGGATAAAACCAAGCATGGAACATCAAAAATTATAGATACATTTGCAATGTATCAAAGCCTCACGGTTTGTATACACCTCTCTCTGCACCTACTAATCCATGGGAAGATATTAGTATGGATTGTGTGCTAGGTCTACCTAAAACTCAGAGAGATCATGATTCTATATTTGTGGTAGTGGATAGGTTCTCTAACATGGCTCATTTTATTGCCTACCAAAAAAGCGACGATGTGTCGCATGTTGCTAACCTGTTTTGTAGGGACATCATGAGATTACATGGAGTACCAAAGACGATTGTTTCTGACCGTGATGTGAAGTTCATGAGCTACTTTTGGAAGACCTTATGGGGGAAGCTTGGAACGAAGTTGCTTCAGTACTACATGTCATCCCCAAACAGATGGTCAAAAGGAGGTGGTGAATCGAACATTGTCAAAGCTGGTAAGGACTATGATAAAGAAGAATATGCGGGAGTGGGAAGAGTGTTTACCACATGTTGAGTTTGCATACAACAGGGTTGTGCGTTCAACTACTCAGCTTTGTCCTTTTGAGGTGTTGTATGGCTTCAAGCCATTGACGCCACTTGATATGTTGCCTTTGCCATTACATGAGAGAGTTGATATGGAGGCATCAAAACATGTTGATTATGTGAAGATAATTCATGAGAAGATTCGAGAGGCTATTGAGAATAAAGGCAAGAACATTGCTGCTGCAAGAAATCAAGCAAGGAAGGAAGTGTTGTTCAAGCCTGGAGAAATGGTTTGGGTGCATCTGCGCAAGGATAGATTTACACTACTTCGCAAGTCCAAGTTGAAGCCACGTGGTGCTGGTCCTTACAAGGTGTTAACCAAAATTAATGATAATGCCTACTTAGTTGATATACCATTTGAGGAGTTTGGTGGAGTTAGCAACAGCTTCAATGTTGCTGATTTGTCACCATATGCTGGAGAAGACTTTGGAGCGTCAAGGTCGATGCCTTTTGAACGGGGGAGATGATGAGGACATCCCTACAGTTACACCTACCCCAATTACTACTGATGATGTTCCAACTGCTGCAAAGAAAGATCAATCCAATGAGATACGGATTGGACCAATTACAAGAGCTCGTGCTAAGCTACTAGAACAATAGGTGAACTTGTTTCTTAATGAACCTGGTGTTTTAGTTAATGAGAATTTTATACTACCTAAGTCTCTGAATTATTGTATGATCAGGTACTTGGGAGAAAAAGGCGTAGCACGGAGCGAGGAGCTAATGGAACATGGCGTGTTGATCAATGAAGAATGCGCGAGGGAGGAGAGGGAGGAAGCTCAAGGAGCACACAAGCTTGAAGATCAACACTTGGTGGATAATCTCTGCCACGGGAACGCCACTTTCTACCGCCACGGCAGATGCCGTGGGCACGTAAACAACGCCCTTTTTACGCCACGGCGGTCGCCGCGGCAGAGAAATGGGCCCAAATTCTAGCACGGAATAAAACTGAGCCGAACCCACTTTGGGTCGGTTTGTACCCTTAGTTGGGTGGGACCAACTCGGTTTCCACCCTAGGCCGCCGCCCCCAGACTCTTAAATAGATGGGGGCGCACTACTGTCTAGGTTTAGACCACGTTAAAATTATTTTGGAGTTGTTTCTTTTATAGAACCTCTAGAATTACCCTGTGATCGAATTCTACCAATTGCAATTGAGTGTGATCTGTTGTTCAACTAGGAATTAGTAGATTACATACTACCGTTCGTGGTCAACAGCTACGTGCGCAAGAGCGTGGTGTTGTGAATATCCAACATGGTTCGAGAGCTGTTGCATTGGCATCAGGGTTCGAGCGGGAGAGTTCATAGCTACATGCTAGTTATTTATCATCCACCATCACCATCGACAAGTGCTTGCTGAGAAGATCAGGCCACCCCATATCAAAGACCCTCCCCAGAACTGGAATAACGATGCTCCGGATGGAGGCCAACACTCAGCCGTAAACAATCCACCTGCACCACCCTCTCTGCCAAGCAGCCATCATACCGGCTCTCGAGGAGGCCAAGGAGGGCGTCGTGGCGGAGGAGGTAGTGGTAGAAGCAGAAGTCCGGCTCCAAGGTACCACAACCACAGCGAACAACCAAGATGGCGTTCTCTGTCACTAATTGACGCGAGGCACCGGATCAAATCTAACATAGAGGCGCGATGCCACGAGTCCGACGATATTTATGTGGGTCCAAAATGGTTCGGACCGTGCATTCGACAAATACACTTCCCGGAAGGATTTGCTATCTCGAGACACATCCAAGCCTACGACGGTGTGGCCCGGCCAGATACTTCGCTTCATGATTTTTTCTAGGCTTGCTGCATCGCCAAAGGCGAAAATAGCTTGGTCACGACCCGGTATCTCCCACTTATGCTGAGGAAGATGGCATGATCTTGGCTCAATGAACTTCTAGAAACATCATCCACAATTGGTATGACATGCAAAGTTTGTTCTTTCGGAATTTTGTAGGCACATATCGGAGGCCCTGTATGGTAGGAGACCTACAACGTTACACCCAGAATGCCGAAGAAACTTGCCGAGATTATCTCGAACAATGGATCGACACCAAGAACTCCTGTGAAGGAGTAAATGATCAAACTGCGATTGAAGCTTTAATTGCAAGACTCCCAATTTGTTTACTACATCACCGTTTGAAGTGAGACAAGGTCATTGGTCTAGGAGAGATTATAGAGATGGCGAGCAAATATGCAAATGCCAATGATGACACAGAAGGACTACTAAACGTCCTAGCTGTACCATAGTCGGCAAAACAGCTGAAGCAACCAACTCAGAAGCGCAAGAACACCTCGGAAGAAAAACCCAACACGGAAACGCCGGTTGTCAACGCTACTTTCGGGTCTAGAGGATGAGGAGGGCGCGGAGGCGGACGCGGACGCGGTCGTGGGACATCAAGAGTCCAAGGTAGAGGAGACCAACAACCTGGCAAAACCTACTCTTGGGCCGACATAGCCAACAATCCGTGTGTGCATCACTTAGATGCCAATGGGGGCTCGTCCCACACAAATGCCAAGTGACGTTTCAATGACGACATCAATAAAGACGAATCCGCTAGCTACAGGGCCAAGCGAAGAAAGGGAAAGAAGAATCCTGAAAAAGAAAAAGAGACCAAGGAAGATTCCGACATGGAGGAAGCAGAACCTTCAAATCCCAAGTCGAATGGAAAGAAGAACTTCCCAACGAAGAAAGACACTTATGTCACTTTCCTTGGGTCTCAACCAGCTAAGGTCAAGAAGGCAGTTTTGCATGAGCTCAACGCAATTTTTCCGGCTGTCCCTCAACTCTTGGACTGGTTAGAATCACCTTTGACCGCACTGATCATCCGCCTAAGTTGCACAGCCGAGGAAAGTACGCTTTAGTCATCAATCCACTTATCGACGGCTATGGTTTCTCCAAGACCCTCATGGATGGAGGCAGCAGCATCAACATCCTCTACGTCAAAATGCTGCATCGGATGAGGATCTCGGAAACTCAATTGAATGACCGCTCTATGATCTTTCATAGAGTTGTCCTAGGAAGACAAGCAAATTCCCTGGGAGAGATCACTTTAGATGTTACCTTTGGAACTCCAAAGAACTACCGGACGGAAGCACTTTCCTTAGAAGTGGTCCCGTTCAAGAGCGCATACCACGCTATATTCGGACGGCCAGCTTACTAGGCTTTTATGGCTCGTCCGTGTTACATTGATAATATGATGAAAATTTCAGGTCCCAAGGGCATGATCACCATTAGGGGAGACCCGAAGAAAGCATGAGAGTGCGAGGACGGAAATGTCGTCTTTGCTGAAGCCGTACTGCACACCCAGGAGTACCAGGAGATCAAGAAGACCATCGACCTATCCGAGATGCCCGCGACAAACAAGGAGGTTACAAAGCCGACTCCGGAGTTCAAGGCATCAGAAGAGATGAAGAAGACGCCGTTGAAGGATGATGACCCCTCCAAGGTGACCTAGATAGTGGAGAATATCATTTTGCGGCCCGAAAGTTGGGGTGGCCAGGCAACGTGGTACCCAAGTTGATTTTTATCACCGCGATTCGAAAAGTTGGGGCGCCAATTGCTGAGAGGGGTCTTTCGATATTTTCAAATCGCGCCCGTTAAGTCAGGATATTCCGTTACACTAGTTCCTGATGTGCCCCTCCTTCGCCAGTCACTCTTCTTAGCCACCCTGCACGTGTCGTAGGGGCAAATCCATTACTGTACTTTCCTAACTCTCGACATTGAATCTTGCTGCGGCTGTGGCGGCCGTCCCTTTTCTTCCCTTCCCCAACCCTAAATCTACCGACGGCGGAGCACCTTTTTTCTCCCTCCCCCGACACTGAATCTGGTGGCGGTGGCCCAGCATGTCTTGCAAGGTGAAGGTTGTAGCTACGTCGCCGACTGAAAAGGGTTCGTCGGGGCCCAAGTCTGGGGCTCAGCAGCAGCGATGGCAGGTCTTCAGTCTTGACCCGGTTAGCGAGGAGGCCAGAAGGATTCTGCTCCCAAGGTACCTACGCAGCGGGTTGAAGAAAAGCAAGGTGACGGTGGATTGTTCGGCTCGGTGGGCGGATCTGACTTCGGATCTCAAGAAAAAACCCGAGAGAGCGAGGTGAATTTTTCTTATCATGCCTTATCTTGCAAGTAGATTAGTTACGGCATAATAGAATCGAATGAACTGAAATGTTCCCCTTTTAATCATATTAGGCAAATACTTGATACAAGGGACCTATATGAGTTCACGATTCATGTTCGTAAGACACATAAAGCTTGATTTTGGTTGCGAGAGGGTTGTGTTCGGGCAAGATGTGCATCTGCTTGTGAATTACACAGAGGTTGTGTTTGTTTCGCAGCTGGTAGATATGCTTGCCGCTAGAATTCCCTCGGGTTCTAGACAGAGGACAAAATTGGTGTGGCGCAACATGAATGATACCTATCAGCAAATTGAGCACTCCCATGAGCTTCAGATGGTTTGGGAGTGTTGTGCAGCTGATTGTAAGGTGAAAGTTGAAGCGATGATTGATGATATGTATGCGAATCTTGGAGATCTTGCTCAAAGCTTACGCTCCTAGAGAATACGGACCAATAGATGTTGATCTAGATAAGTTCGATATCGCATAGAGGTGGATTCATACATGGCAAAACTTGATGAGGGAGTTAATAAGCCAGTTTCGTCATGTACTGTGGAGATCACTATCGATTCCAAAAACATAACTCTTGATGAAATGAGAGAGATGATCGGTAAGGAAATCAATATTGGCCCTAAGTAGATGGCAAAATTCCGGTGGTGGCATCATAAGAAGCAGCAATTCATAGATGTTTTGGGTACTAAAGATCTTATGTAGATTATGCAGCGAATGAAGCGAACCAGGAAGGTGTTCTTCCTTGGTACCATTTCTGATGTTGTTGAACAGGTTATAGTGGATGTAGATGCCCCTATAGTGGCTGAACAGAATGAGGTGGTCGACGTTGATGAGATCTGATGAGAGCTGCTACACTGGGCTTGTCATATGGACCGCGGGGTTCCCCTACCTGTATTTGTAATATTGACTGCTGTTGCATTTAGAGCGTGCTTTTGTGATTATGTTTGTTGAGAGATTGCGATATAATGCTGTGCGAGCTGTTGAGATTTTCGGACATGTCACTCACTGAAACCATCATTGTTGTAATAAGACATAAGTACATTGTAGTGGACATGATTATGTTTCTTAAGATGACGTACCGTACTTGTTTCTGTTATTATGTTTGTTGGGACATTGTAATGTAATGTTTTGTGAAACCATGACTGGACTAGTGATGCATAAATACATTGTAGTTGACATGATTATGTTTCTTAAGATGATGTACTATACTTGTTTCTGTTATTTTGTTTGTTGAGAGACTGTAATGTAATGTTTTGCGAAACCATGACAGGACAAGTGATGTGTAAGTACCTTCTAGTCGACATGATTTTGTTTCTTGAGTTTATGTAATATACTTGTTTCTGTGATTACGTTTGTTGAGAGATTGTAATGTGATGTTTTGTGAAACCATGTTGTGGTTATGTTTGTTGGGAGATTATAATGTAATGTTTTGTGAAACCATGACTGAAGAAGTGATGCATAAGTACCTTGTAGTTGACATGATTTTGTTTCTTTGGATGATGTAATATACTGGTATGTTTTCGTTAGGCAATGAAATTGGGATGGAGGGAGTGCAGGTTTAATATTTGACATGAGAATATGTGAAGAGAATCCATATCGAGGAGAGCGATAATCGAGGAAAGGGCATGGTATCCATTAAACTATTGTAACATGCCAATTTAGTCATCGTTGCAGCGGTAGAAGGGCTGATCTCTCTCTCTCCCTCTCTCTCTCTCTCTCTCTCTCTCTCTCTCTCTCTCTCTCTCGCTTGTCGCCGTCCGTCATTGCCATGCGCATTCGCCATGCTGTCCTTGAACGGCGAGGACGACCAGTCGAGCAGCGACAGCCTTCTCTCTAACATCGAGTATTCCTTCCACGATGTGAGTTCCTCTGTTTCCTCGGGCTAGGGTTAGGCAAAGGTAAATCTCTCGATCTGAGCTCCATATGTGCATGCAATCGTGTTCGATTTCAGCTTTGTGTTTACCTATATGTACCAAGGACGATCTACGACTCCGAATGGGAGGGCCTAGATCTCGATGGAGAAGTGCCATGTGACCATGGGCTAAAACTGAGGAGATATGTTGCATTCGAAGGCAGTAACACTGGAAGAAGGTTTTTGGGCTGTACAAATCAGGTTTGTTTACATTATGTGCAACTGTGACATGAAGTAAAATGTATCATGCTCTTTTCACAATAAGTAAATGGCACGGGCAGTAACACTGTGTGTTCTTTTTAGTAACAACTAGTGTCATTGCATGTGTGCTCTTTTCACAATCCACCTATGGATCCACCAGTGTCATTGCATGTGTGTTCTTTTTAGTAACAACAACCAGAGTCATTGAAATGTGTGTTCTTCTCACATACCACCTATGGATCCACTAGTGTCATTGCATGTGTGTTCATTTCATAATCCACCTATGGATCCACCAGTGTCATTGCATGTGCGTTCTTTTTAGTAACAACAACCAGAGTCATTTTGCATGCGTGTTCTTTTCACATACCACCTATGGATCCACTAGTGTCATTGCATGTGTGTTCTTTTCACTAACAACAACCAGTCATTGCATGTGTGCTCTTTTCACATACCACATATGGATCCACCAGTGTCATTAAAATGTGTGTTCTCTACAGAGACCACACATGGATCCACCAGTGTCATTGCATGTGTGTTCTTTTTGGTAAGAACAACCAGAGTCATTGAAATGTGTGTTCTTTTCACATACCACCTATGGATCCACCAGTGACCATGCAGCAATTCTTAAACAATTTGAAGTTACCAATCAAGAGCATTGTTCGTCATCACAAGTATGAGACCATGAATGAGTTGTTGCATCATGCTAGAGAGGCCGAATCCCAGTTGGCAGAAGAGGCGAAGTCACGTGCTCGTTTTCTGTCCTCCAGCAGATTTTCGGCCAGGTCTACATCTCCTACAGCCGCGCCACCAGCTGCTGCTCCATTTACACCATCGGCCAAACCAGCAAGTACACCTTCGTTTGGTTCTAATGCTCGGAAACCCGCTGCTCCTGCTGCTAGCTCAGTTTCCAACATGTCTACTGCATGTACTCGTGATGTAGTGTGCCATACTTGTGGAGGTAGAGGTCACTACAAGAAAGATTGTCCAAACAGCAAGGTTATGTTTGTTAATGAACAAGGTGAAGTAGAAAGTGGAGATGAAGCTTCTGATAATGATATTGATGACGGCGAGGAAGGTGCTGATGCATATGCTGAGCGTGCACCCACTATTGTCGTATCTTCACGTGTACTTAGTGTGCAACCGGTTGAGGAATCCCAGCGTTGCAACTTGTTCCAAACAAAAGCTCTAGTTGGACCAAACAAAGCTTGCAAGGTAATTATTGATGGAGGTAGCTGTAGAAATCTTGCAAGTAAGGAACTATGTGCCAAACTGAATTTGATATACTTACCTCATCCCAAGCCATACTACATACAATGGTTGAGCAACAATGGTGAGATGAAGGTAAATCATATGGTACATGTGAATTTTCAAATAGGGCCATACAAAGATTCTATTGATTTTGATGTGGTTTCTATGACTGTTTGTCACCTACTATTGGGTCGGCCTAGGCTCTATGATCGTCATGTGCAACACAATGGCCGAGCCAATACATATCACTTGGAATTCAAAGGAAAGAAGATTACTATGCAGCCAATGACACCACAAGAAATTGTGAATGATTCTTGCCAGAAGATAGAGGTGAACTTGAAGGAAGATACTACCACTCGGCGAGACTGTGTAACAGCTATTCCTGATGTAATTGATCCTAAATGGAGTGATATAACGAAAAGTGAGAGAGTGCTTGGTTTATTGATACTAGCCACCAAGGATGAAAGAAGGGGATGAATGGAAAACTGCTTTCAAAACTAAATTCGGTTTGTATGAATGGTTAGTTATGCCGTTTGCTCTTACTAATGCACCTAGTACTTTCATGTGTTTGATGAATCATGTTTTGAGAGAGTTTATTGGTCGTTTCGTGGTTGTTTACTTTGATGATATACTCATATACAACCACACCGAATCTGAACATTGCACTCATATTAGACAAGTTTTGCAAGTGTTACGTGATAATAAACTGTATGCTAATCTTGAGAAGTGTACATTTGCAAAAGATAAGGTCATATTCCTAGGATTTGTTGTTTCTAAGCATGGAGTAGAGGTAGATCAATCTAAAATTGAATCAATTCAGAATTGGCCTACTCCAATGAATGTTAGTCAAGTGCGTAGTTTCCACGGTCTCGCTGGTTTCTATAGGCGCTTTGTGAAAGATTTTAGCACCATTGCTGCACCATTAAATGATTTGACAAAGAAAGGTGTTCCTTTTGTATGGTATGCCCAAGACATTGCTTTTGATACATTAAAACGTTTGCTTACTTCTGCACCATTACTTGCATTACCTGATTTTTCGAAGCAATTTGAAGTTGAATGTGATGCTAGTGGTATAGGCATAGGTGGTGTTTTGATGCAAGAGGGTCGGCCTATAGCTTATTTTTCTGAGAAATTGACTGGTGCTCGTTTGAATTATTCTATCTATGGTAAAGAATTGTATGCACTTGTTAGAGTACTTGAGGTTTGGCAACATTATTTGTGGCCAAAAGAATTCATCATACATTCTGATCATGAAGCATTGAAATACTTGAAAGCTCAATCAAACTTGCATAGAAGATTAGCTAAATGGGTTGAGTTCATTTAGTCTTTTCCTTACATCGTTAACTATAAGAAGGGAAAAGAGAACGTTGTTGCTGATGCTCTATCTAGGAAGAACATGCTATTAACCAATCTGGATGTTAAAATTCCTGGATTAGAAGCTATTTGTGCACTTTATGCAACTGACCATGATTTTGCTGAACCATATCGTTTGTGTGCTCTTAGAAACGCATGGGATAAGTATCATATACATGATGGATATTTGTTTCAAGCTAACAAACTATGTATTCCAGAATCGCTGCTATGCTTGTTCTTAGTGCAGGAATCACATGCTGGAGGTTTGATGGGTCACTTTGGGCGTGAGAAGACGTTGCTCATGCTTGCTGATCACTTTTATTGGCCCAAGATGAGGCGTGATGTGTACAGATTTGTGAGCCGATGTATTACATGCCACAAGTCGAAATCTAAGCTGAAGCCTCACGGTTTGTATACACCTCTCTCTGCACCGACTACTCCATGGGAAGACATTAGTATGGATTTTGTGCTAGGTCTACCTAAAACTCAGAGAGGTCATGATTCTATATTTGTGGTAGTGGATAGGTTCTCTAAGATGGCTCATTTTATTGCCTGCCACAAAAGCGACGATGCGTCGCATGTTGCTAACCTGTTTTTCAAGGACATCGTGAGATTACATGGAGTACCAATGACGATTGTTTCTGACCGTGATGTGAAGTTCATGAGCTACTTTTGGAAGACCTTATGGGGAAAGATAGGAACGAAGTTGATGTTCAGTACTACATGTCATCCCCAAACAGATGGTTAAATGGAGGTAGTGAATCGAACATTGTCACAGCTGCTAAGGACCACGATTAAAATGAATCTGCGGGAGTGGGAAGAGTGTTTGCCACATGTTGAGTTTGCTTACAACAGGGTTGTGCATTCAACTACTCAGCTTTGTCCTTTTGAGGTGGTGTATGGTTTCAAGCCATTGACGCCACTTGATATGTTGCCTCTGCCATTACATGAGAGAGTTGATATGGAGGCATCAAAACGTGCTGATTATGTGAAGAAAATACATGAGAAGACTCGAGAGGCTATTGAGAAGAAAGGCAAGAACATTGCTGCTGCAAGGAATCAAGCAAGGAAAGAAGTGTTGTTCGAGCCTGGAGATGTGGTTTGGGTGCATCTACGCAAGGATAGGTTCCCACTACTTCGAAAGTCAAAATTGAAGCCACGTGGTGCTAGTCTTTACAAGGTGTTAGCCAAGATTAATGATAATGCCTACTCGGTTGATATACCTATTGAGGAGTTTGGTGGAGTTAGCAATAGCTTCAACGTTGCTGATTTGTCACCATATGCTGGAGAAGACCTTGGAGCGTCGAGGTCGACGCCTTTTCAAGGGGGGGGGAGATGATGAGGACATCCCTACAATTACACCTACCCCAATGACTACTGAAGATGCTACACCTGTTGCAAGAAAGGATTAGTCCAATGATATTAGAATTGGACCTATTACAAGAGCTCGTGCTAAGCTACTGGAACAACAGGTGAATTTACTCCTAAACGAATCTGGTACTTTGATTGATGAGAACTTTATACTGCCTAAGTCTATGCATTTGTGTATGATTAGGTTCGTTGGAGAAACAAGCATGGCGCGAGGAGGAGAGGGGCTACAAGAGAAGCCCAAGATGATGATCGCCCAAGGATGCGCGAGGGAGGAGCGGGAGTAAGGCGCAAGAGAAGATCATCAAGACAAAGGAAAAAAGATCTGCCACGACCGGAGTGTCCGGCCAGATCCACCCGGACTGTCCGGCCTGGTCGAGAGGCAAACTGGCGTGGACATTCAGTATGCCAGTTAGGACACTACACGGACGCCACCCGGACACTTCAAAGTTTCCGGCCAGACCGGACTATCCGGCACACTTCACCCGGAGTGTCCGGCCTGACCGGACTGTCCGGCCGATTTCGACCGGAGTGTCCGCCCGCCGACCAAATCTGGTTCGAGACGGTTTGTATCAGTTTGAGTCGTTTGCATTTAGTTTCGGTTTCTGGTCGGCCCAGCCGCCCTTATAAGCCTTGGGACGACCTCTAGTTAGGGTTTAGACCACGTTAAAACTATTTTGGAGTTGTTTCTTTCATAGAACCTCTGGAATTACCCTGTGTTCGAATCTACCAACTATAATTGAGTGTGATCTGTTGTTCTATTAGGAATTAGTGGATTGCATTCTACCGTTCGTGGTCACGGCGTGCGCAAGAGTGTGGTGTTGTGAATATCCTACAAGGTTCGAGAGCTGTTGCATTGGCACCAGGGATCGAGCGGGAGAGTTCATAGCTACAGGCTAGTTATCTATCATCCACCATCATCACCGCCATCCGCTTACTGAGAAGATCGGGCCACCCCATATCACTCCTCAAGTTACAATACCAGATCGTGTGATGCAGGTTGTAAATTAGGCGGTTCCCTTTCTTCAAAAGCAACATGCACATCACAAGATATAACACTAGGAGTAGACATGATTACGTTAGTAGACAACTCACATGTCTCATTAGTGTCCACTCTCAAAATTTCTGGAATAGGCCATTTGTAGTTGTTCAAAAACATAGAACGTAGAAATTGCTTGAAATCTTCCCAAAGGATTTTTTAACCCATGACTCCATACACAATCCTTGCGTCCTTCCACCAACGAGCTACCTCTTCATCCACACGTCGGTGAGCAAGAATGTATTCTATATGGCCATTAAACTTGCTATCGAAAGTACGACATCTCGCAAAACCAAATCTCATATCAATTTCCCAAATCTGATATTCTACGGGTGTGGCGGAACTTTCCAATCGCCACTTGATTGTAGTTGGATCATATGCCATGCCAACCACAATAGCTAAATAGTCATGGTAAACATCATCTGATTTCTGCATCACATCAACACTAGTAGAAGTCATGATTAGTACATTAGTGCAAAAACACAAAACTGTTTTGGTGGCACACTCACAACTCACTCAAAAACTGACAAGAAAGCAGATCTTACCGTTCCAAAGTGAATAGTGATGCTTACCAATTCGAAATCAAGGACTAATGCACTGATATGATGAAGTGAATACGAAAGGTATAGAGAACGATCGCAGGGCACATAGGTTATTTATGGTGGAGCTGTAGGTATGATATCCTAACTACACCGCAAACAAGTCCTAGTGTTGATCGTATGACAAAGACCCACGGAAACACACACGGTGGAGATAAATGGGGCAATTGCAACTATGAAAATGAGCTCAATAAAGTGAGGTATGTCAGAGGAACGCTCGTGTTGCAATGCACAAGGAGAGACACTAGCAATGTCTCAACAAAACAGGCACAAGATTGCTAAACTGAACAGCCCGCAGAGCACTAAGCACGCTAGTCTCGTAGGATAGTTTTAGACACAAAGAAAGGCTTACTACTCACAAGGATAGATACGCTATGTGGACTTAATAAAAAAATAAACCAAAAATTTTTTGACCTGAGAATTGGTCTCTACCACGACAGAAAAAAGGCTTAAAATCCTACTGCAACAGGATGTTGGCAGGAACAAAAAGTCTTGTTGGAAGGCAGACTTGTCTATGGTCCAACGTGAGAGATAGCGATCTGTTTTTTTTTTTTGCTTTCCTTCCACGTGAAGGTGTCTCACGTACAGCTAGGCAAGCGATCTTTTTTTTTTTTTCAGGTAGCTTTTTTTTAAGGAGCCCACGTACGTACAACTAGTTCCGATTGGGATATTTTTTTCTTTCTTTCTCGTGAAGGAAATTCACGTATGAATCCGATTAGGACTTTCTCTCTTTTTTTACTCTAAAACGGATCTACAACTCCAACTTATCATGAACACAGATCTAGTAGATCTAAAAGTCAAGAACACGACGAACAGTCTCAAAAACACGAGAACCAGTCTAGAAACAGTCTAGGAAATTCGATGACGCAACAAAAACAGACGAAAACTAGACAAAAGCTACGACTTAGATTTAGAAGAAAGGCTACACAAAAAGACTACGACCAGCAACTAGAACTCAAGAACAATGTTATCTAGGCTATGGCAAATACTAAACCTAATCTTTTTGTGGCTTTTTCTGTATAGGACAAAAACAAGAACTAATCTGCGAATGGATTTGTAGATGCTCACCGAGTAAACACTGGAATCTGATACCAAGATGATATTGCTCACCGAGTAAACCCAGCGCTCTGATACCAAGATGATATGGGGTGGCCCGATCTTCTCAGCAAGCTCTTGTCGATGGTAATGGTGGATGATAGATAATTAGTGCGTAGCTATGATCTCTCCTGCTCGATCCCTGATGCCAATGCAATAGCTCTCGAACCTTGTAGGATATTCACAACACCACACTCTTGCGCACGCAGCCGTGACCACGAACGGTAGTATGCAATCTACTAATTCCCGATGAAACAACAGATCACACTCAATTATAGTTGGTAGATTCGAACACAGGGTAATTCTAGAGGTTCTATGAAAGAAACAACTCTAAAATATTTTAACGTGGTCTCAACCCTAACTTGTGACGGCTACGGAGGTTTATATGAGGGCTGGGGCGTCCTCCCCTTTAAACGGGCCTAAAAACGGCCATATCTTGGCCCAAACTGACTCGGTTCGACTCAAACTAATACATACCGACCCATATATGGGTTCGGCCTTATTGGCACGCAGTCCAAACATCGTGGAACACCTAAAACATGTAATTCTTGGTGCGCCATCTCTCTCTCTTGCTCATATGTGATTTCCTCATTGCCTCCTAGTGCGCATGCCTCCCGCTCCTTCCTCACGCACTTGTCCCGCTCCTTCCTCACGCACTTGTTGATATTGGAAATCAACGCTTATCCTTCTTGCTGCAACTCTCCTCCTCCTCGCGCAACGCTTGTGTTATCAATAAACCTGATCATACAAAGATGCATAGACTTAGGTAGTATAAAGTTCTCATTAAGTAAAACATCAGGTTCAATTAGGAATGAATTCACATGATATTCATTATTGATTTGACTCAATATTTCCTTCCAGTTCAGGCAGTCAGAATCATCATCATCCATGTATATATCCTCATCAATATGAGCTCTCTTCAGATACCACCTATGGATCCACCAGTGTCATTGCATGTGTGTTCTTTTTACTAAGAACAACCAGAGTCATTTCATGGTTGTTCTTCTCACATACCACCTATGGATCCACCAGTGTCATTGCATGTGTGTTCTCTTCACATACCACCTATGGATCCACTAGTGTCATTGCATGTGTGTTCTTTTCACATACCACATATGGATCCACCAGTGTCATTGAAATGTGTGTTCTCTACAGAGACCACACATGGATCCACCAGTGTCATTGTATGTGTGTTCTTTTTAGTAACAACAACCAGAGTCATTGAAATGTGTGTTCTTTTCACATACCACATATGGATCCACTAGTGTCATTGCATGTGTGTTCTTTTCAGTAACAACAACCAGAGTCATTGCATGTGTGTTCTTTTCACATACCACATATGGATCCACCAGTGTCATTGAAATGTGTGTTCTCTACAGATACCACCTATGGATCCACCAGTGTCATTGTATGTATGTTATTTTCACTAACAACGACTAGAGTCATTGCATGTGTGTTCTTTTCACAATCCACATATCGATCCACCAGGGTCATTGCATGTGTGTTCTTTTTAGTAACAACAACCAGTGTCATTGCATGTGTGTTCTTTTCACTAACAACAACTGGAGTCATTGCATGTGTGCTGTCTTCAGAGACCACCTATGGATCCACCAATGTCATTGCATGTGTGTTCTTTTTACTAAGAACAACCAGAGTCATTTCATGGCTATTCTTCTCACATACCACCTATGGATCCACTAATGTCATTGCATGTGTGTTTTCTTCACAATCCACACATGGATCCACCAGTGTCATTGCATGTGTGTTCTTTTTAGTAACAACAACCAGTGTCATTGCATGTGTGTTCTTTTCAGTAACAACAACTGGAGTCATTGGATTTGTGCTCTCTTTAGAGACCACCTATGGATCCACCAGTGTCATTGCATGTGTGTTCTTTTTACTAAGAACAACCAGAGTCATTTTATGGCTGTTCGTCTCACATACCACCTATGGATCCACCAGTGTCATTGCATGTGTGTTCTCTTCACAATCCACACATGGATCCACCAGTGTCATTGCATGTGTGTTCTTTTTAATAAGAACAACCAGTGTCATTGCATGTGTATTTTTCACATACCACATATGGATCCACCAGTGTCATTCAAATGTGTGTTCTCTACAGAGACCACACATAGATCCACCAGTGTCATTGCATTTATGTTCTTTTCACTAACAACAATTGGAGTCATTGCATGTGTGTTCTTTTGACAATCCACATATGGATCCACCAGTTTCATTGCATGTGTGTTCTTTTTAGTAACAACTTTGTGTCATTGCATGTGTGTTCTTTTCAATAACAACAACCAGAGTCATTGAAATGTGTGCTCTTTTCACATACCACCTATGGATCCACCAGTGTCATTGCATGTGTGTTCTTTTTACTAACAACAACCAGAGTCATTTCATGGCTGTTCTTCTCACATACCACCTATGGATCCACCAGGGTCATTCATGTGTGTTCTTTTTAGTAACAACAACCATTGTCATTGCATGTGTCTTCTCTTCAGAGACCAAACATGGATCCACCAGTGTCATTGTATGTGTGTTCTTTTTACTAACAACAACCAGAGTCATTGAAATGTGTGCTCTCTTCAGAGACCACACATGGATCCACCGGTGTCATTGCATGTATGTTCTTTTGGAAATAACAACTGGAGTCATTGCATGTGTGTTCTTTTCACATACCACATATGGATCCACCAGTGTCATTGCATGTGTGCTCTTTTCACAATCGTCTCATGGATCCACCAGTGTCATTGCATGTGTGTTCTTTTTAGTAACAAAAACAGAGTCATTGAAATGTGTGTTCTTCTCACAAACCACCTATGGATCCACCAGTGTCATTGCATGTGTGTTCATTTCATAATCCACCTATGGATCCACCAGTGTCATTGCATGTGTGTTCATTTCATAATCCACCTATGGATCCACCAGTGTCATTGCATGTGTGTTCTTTTTAGTAACAACAACCAGAGTCATTGAAATGTGTGTTCTTTTCACATACCACCTATGGATCCACCAGTGTCATTGCATGTGTGTTCTTTTTACTAACAACAACCAGAGTCATTGAAATGTGTGTTCTTCTCACATACCACCTATGGATCCACAAGTGTCATTGCATGTGTGTTCATTTCATAATCCACCTATGGATCCACCGGTGTCATTGCATGTGTGTTCTTTTTAGTAACAACAACCAGAGTCATTTTGCATGTGTGTTCTTTTCACATACCACCTATGGATCCACCAGTGTCATTGCATGTGTGTTCTTTTCACAATCCACCCATGGATCCACCAGTGTCATTGCATGTGTGTTCTTTTTAGTAGCAACAACCATAGTCATTGAAATGTGTGTTGTTTTCACATACCACCTATGGATCCACCAGTGTGATTGCATGTGTGATCTTTTTACTAACAACAACCAGAGTCATTGAAATGTGTGCTCTCTTCAGAGACCACACATGGATCCACCGGTGTCATTGCATGTGTGTTCTTTTCACTAGCAACAGGATTCATTGCATGTGTGTTCTTTTCACATACCACATATGGATCCACCAAAGTGTCATTGCATGTGTCTGTTTTCACAATCCACCCATGGATCCACCAGTGTCATTGAATGTGTGTTATTTTTAGTAACAACAACCAGAGTCATATAAATGTGTGTTCTTCTCACATACCACCTATGGATCCACCAGTGTCATTGCATGTGTGTTCTTTTTAGTAACAACCAGAGTCATATAAATGTGTGTTCTTCTCACATACCACATATGGATCCACTAGTGTCATTGCATGTGTGTTCTTTTCAGTAACAACAACCAGAGTCATTGCATGTGTGTTCTTTTCACATACCACATATGGATCCACCAGTGTCATTGAAATGTGTGTTCTCTACAGATACCACCTATGGATCCACCAGTGTCATTGTATGTATGTTATTTTCACTAACAACGACTAGAGTCATTGCATGTGTGTTCTTTTCACAATCCACATATCGATCCACCAGGGTCATTGCATGTGTGTTCTTTTTAGTAACAACAACCAGTGTCATTGCATGTGTGTTCTTTTCACTAACAACAACTGGAGTCATTGCATGTGTGCTCTCTTTAGAGACCACCTATGGATCCACCAATGTCATTGCATGTGTGTTCTTTTTACTAAGAACAACCAGAGTCATTTCATGGCTGTTCTTCTCACATACCACCTATGGATCCACTAATGTCATTGCATGTGTGTTTTCTTCACAATCCACACATCGATCCACAGTGTCATTGCATGTGTGTTCTTTTAGTAACAACCTGTGTCATTGCATGTGTGTTCTTTTCAGTAACAACAACTGGAGTCATTGGATTTGTGCTCTCTTTAGAGACCACCTATGGATCCACCAGTGTCATTGCATGTGTGTTCTTTTTACTAAGAACAACCAGAGTCATTTTATGGCTGTTCGTCTCACATACCACCTATGGATCCACCAGTGTCATTGCATGTGTGTTCTCTTCACAATCCACACATGGATCCACCAGTGTCATTGCATGTGTGTTCTTTTTAATAAGAACAACCAGTGTCATTGCATGTGTATTTTTCACATACATATGGATCCACCAGTGTCATTCAAATGTGTGTTCTCTACAGAGACCACACATAGATCCACCAGTGTCATTGCATTTATGTTCTTTTCACTAACAACAATTGGAGTCATTGCATGTGTGTTCTTTTGACAATCCACATATGGATCCACCAGTTTCATTGCATGTGTGTTCTTTTTAGTAACAACAACCTGTGTCATTGCATGTGTGTTCTTTTCAATAACAACAACCAGAGTCATTGAAATGTGTGCTCTTTTCACATACCACCTATGGATCCACCAGTGTCATTGCATGTGTGTTCTTTTTACTAACAACAACCAGAGTCATTTCATGGCTGTTCTTCTCACATACCACCTATGGATCCACCAGGGTCATTCATGTGTGTTCTTTTTAGTAACAACAACCATTGTCATTGCATGTGTCTTCTCTTCAGAGACCAAACATGGATCCACCAGTGTCATTGTATGTGTGTTCTTTTTACTAACAACAACCAGAGTCATTGAAATGTGTGCTCTCTTCAGAGACCACACATGGATCCACCGGTGTCATTGCATGTATGTTCTTTTGGAAATAACAACTGGAGTCATTGCATGTGTGTTCTTTTCACATACCACATATGGATCCACCAGTGTCATTGCATGTGTGCTCTTTTCACAATCGTCTCATGGATCCACCAGTGTCATTGCATGTGTGTTCTTTTTAGTAACAAAAACAGAGTCATTGAAATGTGTGTTCTTCTCACAAACCACCTATGGATCCACCAGTGTCATTGCATGTGTGTTCATTTCATATGCCACCTATGGATCCACCAGTGTCATTGCATGTGTGTTCATTTCATAATCCACCTATGGATCCACCAGTGTCATTGCATGTGTGTTCTTTTTAGTAACAACAACCATAGTCATTGAAATGTGTGTTCTTTTCACATACCACCTATGGATCCACCCGTGTCATTGCATGTGTGTTCTTTTTACTAACAACAACCAGAGTCATTGAAATGTGTGTTCTTCTCACATACCACCTATGGATCCACAAGTGTCATTGCATGTGTGTTCATTTCATAATCCACCTATGGATCCACCGGTGTCATTGCATGTGTGTTCTTTTTAGTAACAACAACCAGAGTCATTTTGCATGTGTGTTCTTTTCACATACCACCTATGGATCCACCAGTGTCATTGCATGTGTGTTCTTTTCACAATCCACCCATGGATCCACCAGTGTCATTGCATGTGTGTTCTTTTTAGTAGCAACAACCATAGTCATTGAAATGTGTGTTGTTTTCACATACCACCTATGGATCCACCAGTGTGATTGCATGTGTGATCTTTTTACTAACAACAACCAGAGTCATTCAAATGTGTGCTCTCTTCAGAGACTACACATGGATCCACCGGTGTCATTGCATGTGTGTTCTTTTCACTAGCAACAACAGGATTCATTGCATGTATGTTCTTTTCACATACCACATATGGATCCACCAGTGTCATTGCATGTGTGCTGTTTTCACAATCCACCCATGGATCCACCAGTGTCATTGAATGTGTGTTCTTTTTAGTAACAACAACTAGAGTCATTGAAATGTGTGTTCTTCTCACATACCACCTATGGATCCACCAGTGTCATTGCATGTGTGTTCTTTTACGTAACAACCAGAGTCATATAAATGTGTGTTCTTTTCACATACCACATATGGATCCACTAGTGTCATTGCATGTGTGTTCTTTTCAGTAACAACAACCAGAGTCATTGCATGTGTGTTCTTTTCACATACCACATATGGATCCACCAGTGTCATTGAAATGTGTGTTCTCTACAGATACCACCTATGGATCCAACCAGTGTCATTGCATTGATGTTAATATCAATAACAACAACTAGAGTCATTGCATGTATGTTCTCTACAGATACCACCTATGGATCCACCAGTGTCATTGCATGTATGTTATTTTCACTAACAACAACTAGAGTCATTGCATGTGTGTTCTTTTCACAATCCACATATCGATCCACCAGGGTCATTGCATGTGTGTTCTTTTTAGTAACAACAACCAGTGTCATTGCATGTGTGTTCTTTTCACTAACAACAACTGGAGTCATTGCATGTTTGCTCTCTTCAGAGACCACCTATGGATCCACCAATGTCATTGCATGTGTGTTCTTTTTACTAAGAACAACCAGAGTCGTTTCATGGCTGTTCTTCTCACATACCACCTATGGATCCACTAATGTCATTGCATGTGTGTTCTCTTCACAATCCACACATGGATCCACCAGTGTCATTGCATGTGTGTTCTTTTTAGTAACAACAACCAGTGTCATTGCATGTGTGTTATTTTCATAACAACAAGCTGAGTCATTGGTTGTGCTCTCTTTAGAGACCACCTATGGATCCACCAGTGTCATTGCATGTGTGTTCTTTTTACTAAGAACAACCAGAGTCATTTCATGGATGTTCGTCTCACATACCACCTATGGATCCACCAGTGTCATTGCATGTGTGTTCTCTTCACAATCCACACATGGATCCACCAGTGTCATTGCATGTGTGTTCTTTTTAATAAGAACAACCAGTGTCATTGCATGTGTGTTTTTCACATACCACATATGGATCCACCAGTGTCATTCAAATGTGTGTTCTCTACAGAGACCACACATAGATCCACCAGTGTCATTGCATTTATGTTCTTTTCACTAACAACAATTGGAGTCATTGCATGTGTGTTCTTTTGACAATCCACATATGGATCCACCAGTTTCATTGCATGTGTGTTCTTTTTAGTAACAACAACCAGTGTCATTGCATGTGTGTTCTTATCAATAACAACAACCAGAGTCATTGAAATGTGTGCTCTTTTCACATACCACCTATGGATCCACCAGTGTCATTGCATGTGTGTTCTTTTTACTAACAACAACCAGAGTCATTTCATGGCTGTTCTTCTCACATACCACCTATGGATCCACCAGTGTCATTCATGTGTGTTCTTTTTAGTAACAACAACCATTGTCATTGCATGTGTCTTCTCTTCAGAGACCAAACATGGATCCACCAGTGTCATTGTATGTGTGTTCTTTTTACTAACAACAACCAGAGTCATTGAAATGTGTGCTCTCTTCAGAGACCACACATGGATCCACCGGTGTCATTGCATGTATGTTCTTTTGGAAACAACAACTGGAGTCATTGCATGTGTGTTCTTTTCACATACCACATATGGATCCACCAGTGTCATTGCATGTGTGTTCTTTTCACAATCCACCCATGGATCCACCAGTGTCATTGCATGTGTGTTCTTTTCACTAGCAACAACAGGATTCATTGCATGTGTGTTCTTTTCACATACCACATATGGATCCACCAGTGTCATTGCATGTGTGCTCTTTTCACAATCCACCCATGGATCCACCAGTGTCATTGAATGTGTGTTCTTTTTAGTAACAACAACTAGAGTCATTGAAATGTGTGTTCTTCTCACATAGCACCTATGGATCCACCAGTGTCATTGCATGTGTGTTCATTTCATAATCCACCTATGGATCCACTAGTGTAATTGCATGTGTGTTCTTTTTAGTAACAACAACCAGAGTCATTGAAATGTGTGTTCTTTTCACATATCACATATGGATCCACTAGTGTCATTGCATGTGTGTTCTTTTCACTAACAACAACCAGAGTCATTGCATGTGTGTTCTTTTCACATACCACATATGGATCCACCAGTGACATTGAAATGTGTGTTCTCTACAGATACCACCTACGGATCCACCAGTGTCATTGCATGTATGTTATTCTCACTAACAACAACTAGAGTCATTGCATGTATGTTCTCTACAGATACCACCTATGGATCCACCAGTGTCATTGCATGTATGTTATTTTCACTAACAACAACTAGAGTCATTGCATGTGTGTTCTTTTCACAATCCACATATCGATCCACGAGTGTCATTGCATGTGTGTTCTTTTTAGTAACAACAACCAGTGTCATTGCATGTGTGTTCTTTTCACTAACAACAACTGGAGTCATTGCATGTGTGCTCTCTTCAGAGACCACCTATGGATCCACCAATGTCATTGCATGTGTGTTCTTTTTACTAAGAACAACCAGAGTCGTTTCATGGTTGTTCTTCTCACATACCACCTATGGATCCACTAATGTCATTGCATGTGTGTTCTCTTCACAATCCACACATGGATCCACCAGTGTCATTGCATGTGTGTTCTTTTTAGTAACAATAACCAGTGTCATTGCATGTGTGTTCTTTTCAGTAACAACAACTGGAGTCATTGGATTTGTGCTCTCTTTAGAGACCACCTATGGATCCACCAGTGTCATTGCATCTGTGTTCTTTTTACTAAGAACAACCAGAGTCATTTCATGGATGTTTTTCTCACATACCACCTATGGATCCACCAGTGTCATTGCATGTGTGTTCTCTTCACAATCCACACATGGATCCACCAGTGTCATTGCATGTGTGTTCTTTTTAATAAGAACAACCAGTGTCATTGCATGTGTGTTTTTCACATACCACAGATGGATCCACCAGTGTCATTCAAATGTGTGTTCTCTACAGAGACCACACATAGATCCACCAGTGTCATTGCATTTATGTTCTTTTCACTAACAACAATTAGAGTCATTGCATGTGTGTTCTTTTGACAATCCACATATGGATCCACCAGTTTCATTGCATGTGTGTTCTTTTTAGTAACAACAACCAGTGTCATTGCATGTGTGTTCTTTTCAATAACAACAACCAGAGTCATTGAAATGTGTGCTCTTTTCACATACCACCTATGGATCCACCAGTGTCATTGCATGTGTGTTCTTTTTACTAACAACAACCAGAGTCATTTCATGGCTGTTCTTCTCACATACCACCTATGGATCCACCAGTGTCATTCATGTGTGTTCTTTTTAGTAACAACAACCATTGTCATTGCATGTGTCTTCTCTTCAGAGACCAAACATGGATCCACCAGTGTCATTGTATGTGTGTTCTTTTTACTAACAACAACCAGAGTCATTGAAATGTGTGCTCTTTTCAGAGACCACACATGGATCCACCGGTGTCATTGCATGTATGTTCTTTTGGAAACAACAACTGGAGTCATTGCATGTGTGTTCTTTTCGCATACCACATATGGATCCACCAGTGTCATTGCATGTGTGCTCTTTTCACAATCGTCTCATGGATCCACCAGTGTCATTGCATGTGTGTTCTTTTTAGTAACAAAAACAGAGTCATTGAAATGTGTGTTCTTCTCACATACCACCTATGGATCCACCATTGTCATTGCATGTGTGTTCATTTCATAATCCACCTATGGATCCACCAGTGTCATTGCATGTGTTTTCATTTCATAATCCACCTATGGATCCACCAGTGTCATTGCATGTGTGTTCTTTTTAGTAACAACAACCAGAGTCATTGAAATGTGTGTTCTTTTCACATACCACCTATGGATCCACCAGTGTCATTGCATGTGTGTTCTTTTTACTAACAACAACCAGAGTCATTGAAATGTGTGTTCTTCTCACATACCACCTATGGATCCACAAGTGTCATTGCATGTGTGTTCATTTCATAATCCACCTATGGATCCACCGGTGTCATTGCATGTGTGTTCTTTTTAGTAACAACAACCAGAGTCATTTTGCATGTGTGTTCTTTTCACATACCACCTATGGATCCACCAGTGTCATTGCATGTGTGTTCTTTTCACAATCCACCCATGGATCCACCAGTGTCATTGCATGTGTGTTCTTTTTAGTAGCAACAACCATAGTCATTGAAATGTGTGTTGTTTTCACATACCACCTATGGATCCACCAGTGTGATTGCATGTGTGATCTTTTTACTAACAACAACCAGAGTCATTGAAATGTGTGCTCTCTTCAGAGACCACACATGGATCCACCGGTGTCATTGCATGTGTGTTCTTTTCACTAGCAACAACAGGATTCATTGCATGTGTGTTCTTTTCACATACCACATATGGATCCACCAGTGTCATTGCATGTGTGCTGTTTTCACAATCCACCCATGGATCCACCAGTATCATTGAATGTGTGTTCTTTTTAGTAACAACAACTAGAGTCATTGAAATGTGTGTTCTTCTCACATACCACCTATGGATCCACCAGTGTCATTGCATGTGTGTTCTTTTTAGTAACAACAACCAGAGTCATTGAAATGTGTGTTCTTTTCACATACCACATATGGATCCACTAGTGTCATTGCATGTGTGTTCTTTTCACTAACAACAACCAGAGTCATTGCATGTGTGTTCTTTTCACATACCACATATGGATCCACCAGTGTCATTGAAATGTGTGTTCTCTACAGATACCACCTATGGATCCACCAGTGTCATTGCATGTATGTTATTTTCACTAACAACAACTAGAGTCATTGCATGTGTGTTCTCTACAGATACAACCTATGGATCCACTAGTGTCATTGCATGTATGTTATTTTCACTAAGAACAACTAGAGTCATTGCATGTGTGTTCTTTTCACAATCCACATATCGATCCACCAGGGTCATTGCATGTGTGTTCTTTTTAGTAACAACAACCAGTGTCATTGCATGTGTGTTCTATTCACTAACAACAACTGGAGTCATTGCATGTGTGCTCTCTTCAGAGACCACCTATGGATCCACCAATGTCATTGCATGTGTGTTCTTTTTACTAAAACAACCGAGTCGTTTCATGGTGTTCTTCTCACATACCACCTATGGATCCACTAATGTCATTGCATGTGTGTTCTCTTCACAATCCACACATGGATCCACCAGTGTCATTGCATGTGTGTTCTTTTTAGTTACAACAACCAGTGTCAATGCATGTGTGTTGTTTTCAGTAACAACAACTGGAGTCATTGGATTTGTGCTCTCTTTAGAGACCACCTATGGATCCACCAGTGTCATTGCATGCGTGTTCTTTTTACTAAGAACAACCAGAGTCATTTCATGGATGTTTTTCTCACATACCACCTATGGATCCACCAGTGTCATTGCATGTGTGTTCTCTTCACAATCCACACATGGATCCACCAGTGTCATTGCATGTGTGTTCTTTTTTGTAAGAACAACCAGTGTCATTGCATGTGTGTTTTTTCACATACCACATATGGATCCACCAGTGTCATTGAAATGTGTGTTCTCTACAGAGACCACACATAGATCCACCAGTGTCATTGCATTTATGTTCTTTTCACTAACAACAATTGGAGTCATTGCATGTGTGTTCTTTTCACAATCCACATATGGATCCACCAGTTTCATTGCATGTGTGTTCTTTTTAGTAACAACAGCCAGTGTCATTGCATGTGTGTTCTTTTCAATAACAACAACCAGAGTCATTGAAATGTGTGCTCTTTTCACATACCACCTATGGATCCACCAGTATCATTGCATGTGTGTTCTTTTTACTAACAAAAACCAGAGTCAATTCATGGCTGTTCTTCTCACATACCACCTATGGATCCACCAGTGTCATTCATGTGTGTTCTTTTTAGTAACAACAACCATTGTCATTGCATGTGTGTTCTCTTCAGAGACCAAACATGGATCCACCAGTGTCATTGTACATGTGTTCTTTTTACTAACAACAACCAGAGTCATTGAAATGTGTGCTCTCTTCAGAGACCACACATGGATCCACCGGTGTCATTGCATGTGTGTTCTTTTCACTAGCAACAACAGGATTCATTGCATGTGTGTTCTTTTCACATACCACATATGGATCCACCAGTGTCATTGCACGTGTGCTCTTTTCACAATCCACCCATGGATCCACCAGTGTCATTGAATGTGTGTTCTTTTTAGTAACAACAACTAGAGTCATTGAAATGTGTGTTCTTCTCACATAGCACCTATGGATCCACCAGTGTCATTGCATGTGTGTTCATTTCATAATCCACCTATGGATCCACCAGTGTAATTGTATGTGTGTTCTTTTTAGTAACAACAACCAGAGTCATTGAAATGTGTGTTCTTTTCACATATCACATATGGATCCACTAGTGTCATTGCATGTGTGTTCTTTTCACTAACAACAACCAGAGTCATTGCATGTGTGTTCTTTTCACATACCACATATGGATCCACCAGTGACATTGAAATGTGTGTTCTCTACAGATACCACCTATGGATCCACCAGTGTCATTGCATGTATGTTATTTTCACTAACAACAACTAGAGTCATTGCATGTATGTTCTCTACAGATACCACCTATGGATCCACCAGTGTCATTGCATGTATGTTATTTTCACTAACAACAACTAGAGTCATTGCATGTGTGTTCTTTTCACAATCCACATATCGATCCACCAGGGTCATTGCATGTGTGTTCTTTTTAGTAACAACAACCAGTGTCATTGCATGTGTGTTCTTTTCACTAACAACAACTGGAGTCATTGCATGTGTGCTCTCTTCAGAGACCACCTATGGATCCACCAATGTCATTGCATGTGTGTTCTTTTTACTAAGAACAACCAGAGTCGTTTCATGGCTGTTCTTCTCACATACCACCTATGGATCCACCAGTGTCATTGCATGTGTGTTCTTTTCACAATCCACCCATGGATCCACCAGTGTCATTGCATGTGTGTTCTTTTTAGTAGCAACAACCATAGTCATTGAAATGTGTGTTGTTTTCACATACCACCTATGGATCCACCAGTGTGATTGCATGTGTGATCTTTTTACTAACAACAACCAGAGTCATTGAAATGTGTGCTCTCTTCAGAGACCACACATGGATCCACCGGTGTCATTGCATGTGTGTTCTTTTCACTAGCAACAACATGATTCATTGCATGTGTGTTCTTTTCACATACCACATATGGATCCACCAGTGTCATTGCATGTGTGCTCTTTTCACAATCCACCCATGGATCCACCAGTGTCATTGAATGTGTGTTCTTTTTAGTAACAACAACTAGAGTCATTGAAATGTGTGTTCTTCTCACATACCACCTATGGATCCACCAGTGTCATTGCATGTGTGTTCTTTTTAGTAACAACAACCAGAGTCATATAAATGTGTGTTCTTTTCACATACCACATATGGATCCACTAGTGTCATTGCATGTGTGTTCTTTTCAGTAACAACAAACCGAGACATAGCATGGTTGTTCTTTTCGGAGACGAAATATGGATCCACCAGTGTCATTGAAATGTGTTTTCTATAAAGATACCACCTATGGATCCACCAGTGTCATTGCATGTATGTTATTTTCACTAACAACAACTAGAGTCATTGCATGTGTGTTCTTTTCACAATCCACATATCGATCCACCAGGGTCATTGCATGTGTGTTCTTTTTAGTAACAACAACCAGTGTCATTGCATGTGTGTTCTTTTCACTAACAACAACTGGAGTCATTGCATGTGTGCTCTCTTCAGAGACCACCTATGGATCCACCAATGTCGATCCATGTGTGTTCTTTTTACTAAGAACAACCAGAGTCATTTCATGGCTGTTCTTCTCACATACCACCTATGGATCCACTAATGTCATTGCATGTGTGTTTTCTTCACAATCCACACATGGATCCACCAGTGTCATTGCATGTGTGTTCTTTTTAGTAACAACAACCAGTGTCATTGCATGTGTGTTCTTTTCAGTAACAACAACTGGAGTCATTGGATTTGTGCTCTCTTTAGAGACCACCTATGGATCCACCAGTGTCATTGCATCTGTGTTCTTTTTACTAAGAACAACCAGAGTCATTTCATGGATGTTTTTCTCACATACCACCTATGGATCCACCAGTGTCATTGCATGTGTGTTCTCTTCACAATCCACACATGGATCCACCAGTGTCATTGCATGTGTGTTCTTTTTTGTAAGAACAACCAGTGTCATTGCATGTGTGTTTTTTCACATACCACATATGGATCCACCAGTGTCATTGAAATGTGTGTTCTCTACAGAGACCACACATAGATCCACCAGTGTCATTGCATTTATGTTCTTTTCACTAACAACAATTGGAGTCATTGCATGTGTGTTCTTTTCACAATCCACATATGGATCAACCAGTTTCATTGCATGTGTGTTCTTTTTAGTAACAACAACCAGTGTCATTGCATGTGTGTTCTTTTCAATAACAACAACCAGAGTCATTGAAATGTGTGCTCTTTTCACATACCACCTATGGATCCACCAGTGTCATTGCATGTATGTTCTTTTTACTAACAACAACCAGAGTCATTTCATGGCTGTTCTTCTCACATACCACCTATGGATCCACCAGTGTCATTCATGTGTGTTCTTTTTAGTAACAACAACCATTGTCATTGCATGTGTGTTCTCTTCAGAGACCAAACATGGATCCACCAGTGTCATTGTATGTGTGTTCTTTTTACTAACAACAACCAGAGTCATTGAAATGTGTGCTCTCTTCAGAGACCACACTTGGATCCACCGGTGTCATTGCATGTATGTTCTTTTGGAAACAACAACTGGAGTCATTGCATGTGTGTTCTTTTCACATACCACATATGGATCCACCAGTGTCATTGCATGTGTGCTCTTTTCACAATCGTCTCATGGATCCACCAGTGTCATTGCATGTGTGTTCTTTTTAGTAACAACAACCAGAGTCATTGAAATGTGTGTTCTCCTCACATACCACCTATGGATCCACCAGTGTCATTGCATGTGTGTTCATTTCATAATCCACCTATGGATCCACCAGTGTCATTGCATGTGTGTTCATTTCATAATCCACCTATGGATCCACCAGTGTCATTGCATGTGTGTTCTTTTTAGTAACAACAACCAGAGTCATTGAAATGTGTGTTCTTTTCACATACCACCTATGGATCCACCAGTGTCATTGCATGTGTGTTCTTTTTACTAACAACAACCAGAGTCATTGAAATGTGTGTTCTTCTCACATACCACCTATGGATCCACAAGTGTCATTGCATGTGTGTTCATTTCATAATCCACCTATGGATCCACCGGTGTCATTGCATGTGTGTTCTTTTTAGTAACAACAACCAGAGTCATTTTACATGTGTGTTCTTTTCACATACCACCTATGGATCCACCAGTGTCATTGCATGTGTGTTCTTTTCACAATCCACCCATGGATCCACCAGTGTCATTGCATGTGTGTTTTTTTTAGTAGCATCAACCATAGTCATTGAAATGTGTGTTGTTTTCACATACCACCTATGGATCCACCAGTGTGATTGCATGTGTGATCTTTTTACTAACAACAACCAGAGTCATTGAAATGTGTGTTCTTCTCACATACCACATATGGATCCACCGGTGTCATTGCATGTGTGTTCTTTTCACTAGCAACAACATGATTCATTGCATGTGTGTTCTTTTCACATACCACATATGGATCCACCAGTGTCATTGCATGTGTGCTCTTTTCACAATCCACCCATGGATCCACCAGTGTCATTGAATGTGTGTTCTTTTTAGTAACAACAACTAGAGTCATTGAAATGTGTGTTCTTCTCACATACCACCTATGGATCCACCAGTGTCATTGCATGTGTGTTCTTTTTAGTAACAACAACCAGAGTCATATAAATGTGTGTTCTTTTCACATACCACATATGGATCCACTAGTGTCATTGCATGTGTGTTCTTTTCAGTAACAACAACCAGAGTCATTGCATGTGTGTTCTTTTCACATACCACATATGGATCCACCAGTGTCATTGAAATGTGTGTTCTCTACAGATACCACCTATGGATCCACCAGTGTCATTGCATGTATGTTATTTTCACTAACAACAACTAGAGTCATTGCATGTGTGTTCTTTTCACAATCCACATATCGATCCACCAGGGTCATTGCATGTGTGTTCTTTTTAGTAACAACAACCAGTGTCATTGCATGTGTGTTCTTTTCACTAACAACAACTGGAGTCATTGCATGTGTGCTCTCTTCAGAGACCACCTATGGATCCACCAATGTCGATCCATGTGTGTTCTTTTTACTAAGAACAACCAGAGTCATTTCATGGCTGTTCTTCTCACATACCACCTATGGATCCACTAATGTCATTGCATGTGTGTTTTCTTCACAATCCACACATGGATCCACCAGTGTCATTGCATGTGTGTTCTTTTTAGTAACAACAACCAGTGTCATTGCATGTGTGTTCTTTTCAAGAACAACTGGAGTCATTGGATTTGTGCTCTCTTTAGAGACCACCTATGGATCCACCAGTGTCATTGCATCTGTGTTCTTTTTACTAAGAACAACCAGAGTCATTTCATGGATGTTTTTCTCACATACCACCTATGGATCCACCAGTGTCATTGCATGTGTGTTCTCTTCACAATCCACACATGGATCCACCAGTGTCATTGCATGTGTGTTCTTTTTTGTAAGAACAACCAGTGTCATTGCATGTGTGTTTTTTCACATACCACATATGGATCCACCAGTGTCATTGAAATGGGTGTTCTGTACAGAGACCACACAAAGATCCACCAAGTGTCATTGCATTTGTGTTCTTTTTACTAAGAACAACTAGAGTCATTGCATGTGTGTTCTTTTCACAATCCACATATGGATCAACCAGTTTCATTGCATGTGTGTTCTTTTTAGTAACAACAACCAGTGTCATTGCATGTGTGTTCTTTTCAATAACAACAACCAGAGTCATTGAAATGTGTGCTCTTTTCACATACCACCTATGGATCCACCAGTGTCATTGCATGTATGTTCTTTTTACTAACAACAACCAGAGTCATTTCATGGCTGTTCTTCTCACATACCACCTATGGATCCACCAGTGTCATTCATGTGTGTTCTTTTTAGTAACAACAACCATTGTCATTGCATGTGTGTTCTCTTCAGAGACCAAACATGTATCCACCAGTGTCATTGTATGTGTGTTCTTTTTACTAACAACAACCAGAGTCATTGAAATGTGAGCTCTCTTCAGAGACCACACTTGGATCCACCGGTGTCATTGCATGTATGTTCTTTTGGAAACAACAACTGGAGTCTTTGAATTTGTGTTCTTTTCAGATACCTCATATTGATACATCAGTTTCATTTCATTTGTGCTCTTTTCACTATCGTCTCATGGATGCACCAGTTTAATTGCATGTGTGTTCTTTTAGTAACAACAACGAGTCATTGAAATGTGTGTTCTCCTCACATACCACCTATGGATCCACCAGTGTCATTGCATGTGTGTTCATTTCATAATCCACCTATGGATCCACCAGTGTCATTGCATGTGTGTTCATTTCATAATCCACCTATGGATCCACCAGTGTCATTGCATGTGTGTTCTTTTTAGTAACAACAACCAGAGTCATTGAAATGTGTGTTCTTTTCACATACCACCTATGGATCCACCAGTGTCATTGCATGTGTGTTCTTTTTACTAACAACAACCAGAGTCATTGAAATGTGTGTTCTTCTCACATACCACCTATGGATCCACAAGTGTCATTGCATGTGTGTTCATTTCATAATCCACCTATGGATCCACCGGTGTCATTGCATGTGTGTTCTTTTTAGTAACAACAACCAGAGTCATTTTACATGTGTGTTCTTTTCACATACCACCTATGGATCCACCAGTGTCATTGCATGTGTGTTCTTTTCACAATCCACCCATGGATCCACCAGTGTCATTGCATGTGTGTTTTTTTTAGTAGCATCAACCATAGTCATTGAAATGTGTGTTGTTTTCACATACCACCTATGGATCCACCAGTGTGATTGCATGTGTGATCTTTTTACTAACAACAACCAGAGTCATTGAAATGTGTGCTCTCTTCAGAGACCACACATGGATCCACCGGTGTCATTGCATGTGTGTTCTTTTCACTAGCAACAACATGATTCATTGCATGTGTGTTCTTTTCACATACCACATATGGATCCACCAGTGTCATTGCATGTGTGCTCTTTTCACAATCCACCCATGGATCCACCAGTGTCATTGAATGTGTGTTCTTTTTAGTAACAACAACTAGAGTCATTGAAATGTGTGTTCTTCTCACATACCACCTATGGATCCACCAGTGTCATTGCATGTGTGTTCTTTTTAGTAACAACAACCAGAGTCATATAAATGTGTGTTCTTTTCACATACCACATATGGATCCACTAGTGTCATTGCATGTGTGTTCTTTTCAGTAACAACAACCAGAGTCATTGCATGTGTGTTCTTTTCACATACCACATATGGATCCACCAGTGTCATTGAAATGTGTGTTCTCTACAGATACCACCTATGGATCCACCAGTGTCATTGCATGTATGTTATTTTCACTAACAACAACTAGAGTCATTGCATGTGTGTTCTTTTCACAATCCACATATCGATCCACCAGGGTCATTGCATGTGTGTTCTTTTTAGTAACAACAACCAGTGTCATTGCATGTGTGTTCTTTTCACTAACAACAACTGGAGTCATTGCATGTGTGCTCTCTTCAGAGACCACCTATGGATCCACCAATGTCGATCCATGTGTGTTCTTTTTACTAAGAACAACCAGAGTCATTTCATGGCTGTTCTTCTCACATACCACCTATGGATCCACTAATGTCATTGCATGTGTGTTTTCTTCACAATCCACACATGGATCCACCAGTGTCATTGCATGTGTGTTCTTTTTAGTAACAACAACCAGTGTCATTGCATGTGTGTTCTTTTCAGTAACAACAACTGGAGTCATTGGATTTGTGCTCTCTTTAGAGACCACCTATGGATCCACCAGTGTCATTGCATCTGTGTTCTTTTTACTAAGAACAACCAGAGTCATTTCATGGATGTTTTTCTCACATACCACCTATGGATCCACCAGTGTCATTGCATGTGTGTTCTCTTCACAATCCACACATGGATCCACCAGTGTCATTGCATGTGTGTTCTTTTTTGTAAGAACAACCAGTGTCATTGCATGTGTGTTTTTTCACATAAAACATATGGATACAACAGTGTCATTGAAATGTGTGTTCTCTCAGAGACCACACATAGATCCACCAGTGTCATTGCATTTATGTTCTTTTCACTAACAACAATTGGAGTCATTGCATGTGTGTTCTTTTCACAATCCACATATGGATCAACCAGTTTCATTGCATGTGTGTTCTTTTTAGTAACAACAACCAGTGTCATTGCATGTGTGTTCTTTTCAATAACAACAACCAGAGTCATTGAAATGTGTGCTCTTTTCACATACCACCTATGGATCCACCAGTGTCATTGCATGTATGTTCTTTTTACTAACAACAACCAGAGTCATTTCATGGCTGTTCTTCTCACATACCACCTATGGATCCACCAGTGTCATTCATGTGTGTTCTTTTTAGTAACAACAACCATTGTCATTGCATGTGTGTTCTCTTCAGAGACCAAACATGGATCCACCAGTGTCATTGTATGTGTGTTCTTTTTACTAACAACAACCAGAGTCATTGAAATGTGTGCTCTCTTGAGACCACACTTGGATCCACGGTGTCATTGCATGTATGTTCTTTTGGAAACAACAACTGAGTCATTGCATGTGTGTTTTTCACATACCACATATGGATCCACCAGTGTCATTGCATGTGTGCTCTTTTCACAATCGTCTCATGGATCCACCAGTGTCATTGCATGTGTGTTCTTTTTAGTAACAACAACGAGTCATTGAAATGTGTTCTCCTCACATACCACCTATGGATCCACCAGTGTCATTGCATGTGTGTTCATTTCATAATCCACCTATGGATCCACCAGTGTCATTGCATGTGTGTTCATTTCATAATCCACCTATGGATCCACCAGTGTCATTGCATGTGTGTTCTTTTTAGTAACAACAACCGTAGTCATTGAAATGTGTTCTTTTCACATACCACCTATGGATCCACCAGTGTCATTGCATGTGTGTTCTTTTACTAACAACAACGAGTCATTGAAATGTGTGTTCTTCTCACATACCACCTATGGATCCACTAGTGTCATTGCATGTGTGTTCAGTTCATAATCCACCTATGGATCCACCGGTGTCATTGCATGTGTGTTCTTTTTAGTAACAACAACCAGAGTCATTTTGCATGTGTGTTCTTTTCACATACCACCTATGGATCCACCAGTGTCATTGCATGTGTGTTCTTTTCACAATCCACCCAAGGATCCACCAGTGTCATTGCATGTGTGTTCTTTTAAGTAACAACCATAGTCATTGAAATGTGTGTTGTTTCACATACCACCTATGGATCCACCAGTGTGATTGCATGTGTGATCTTTTTACTAACAACAACCAGAGTCATTCAAATGTGTGCTCTCTTGAGACCACACATGGATCCACGTGTCATTGCATGTGTGTTCTTTTCACTAGCAACAACATGATTCATTGCATGTGTGTTCTGTTCATATTCCACAGATGGATCCACCAGTGTCATTGCATGTGTGCTCTTTTCACAATCCACCCATGGATCCACCAGTGTCATTGAATGTGTGTTCTTTTTAGTAACAACAACTAGAGTCATTGAAATGTGTGTTCTTCTCACATACCACCTATGGATCCACCAGTGTCATTGCATGTGTGTTCTTTTTAGTAACAACAACCAGAGTCATATAAATGTGTGTTCTTTTCACATACCACATATGGATCCACTATTGTCATTGCATGTTTGTTCTTTTAGTAACAACCGAGTCATTGCATGTGTTTTCTCTTCACAGACCACATATGGATCCACCAGTGTCATTGAAATGTGTGTTCTCTCTGATACCACCTATGGATCCACCAGTGTCATTGCATGTATGTTATTTTCACTAACAACAACTAGAGTCATTGCATGTGTGTTCTTTTCACAATCCACATATCGATCCACCAGGGTCATTGCATGTGTGTTCTTTTTAGTAACAACAACCAGTGTCATTGCATGTGTGTTCTTTTCACTAAAAACAACTGGAGTCATTGCATGTGCTCTCTTCAGAGACCACCGATGGATCCACCACTGTCCATCCAGGAGGGTTCTCTTTACTAAGAACAACCAGAGTCATTTCATGGCTGTTCTTCTCACATACCACCTATGGATCCACTAATGTCATTGCATGTGTGTTTTCTTCACAATCCACACATGGATCCACCAGTGTCATTGCATGTGTGTTCTTTTTAGTAACAACCAGTGTCATTGCATGTGTGTTCTTTTAAGTAACAACAACTGAGTCATTGGATTTGTGCTCTTTAGAGACCACCTATGGATCCACAGTGTCATTGCATGTGTTCTTTTTACTAAGAACAACCAGAGTCATTTCATGGATGTTTTTCTCACATACCACCTATGGATCCACCAGTGTCATTGCATGTGTGTTCTCTTCACAATCCACACATGGATCCACCAGTGTCATTGCATGTGTGTTCTTTTTAATAAGAACAACCAGTGTCATTGCATGTGTGTTTTTCACATACCACATATGGATCCACCAGTGTCATTCAAATGTGTGTTCTCTACAGAGACCACACATAGATCCACCAGTGTCATTGCATTTATGTTCTTTTCACTAACAACAATTGGAGTCATTGCATGTGTGTTCTTTTCACAATCCACATATGGATCAACCAGTTTCATTGCATGTGTGTTCTTTTTAGTAACAACAACCAGTGTCATTGCATGTGTGTTCTTTTCAATAACAACAACCAGAGTCATTGAAATGTGTGCTCTTTTCACATACCACCTATGGATCCACCAGTGTCATTGCATGTGTGTTCTTTTTACTAACAACAACCAGAGTCATTTCATGGCTGTTCTTCTCACATACCACCTATGGATCCACCAGTGTCATTCATGTGTGTTCTTTTTAGTAACAACAACCATTGTCATTGCATGTGTGTTCTCTTCAGAGACCAAACATGGATCCACCAGTGTCATTGTATGTGTGTTCTTTTTACTAACAACAACCAGAGTCATTGAAATGTGTGCTCTCTTCAGAGACCACACATGGATCCACCGGTGTCATTGCATGTATGTTCTTTTGGAAACAACAACTGAGTCATTGCATGTGTGTTCTTTTCACATACCATATGGATCCACCAGTGTCATTGCATGTGTGCTCTTTTCTGTCGTCTCATGGATCCACCAGTGTCATTGCATGTGTGTTCTTTTTAGTAACAACAACCAGAGTCATTGAAATGTGTGTTCTCCTCACATACCACCTATGGATCCACCAGTGTCATTGCATGTGTGTTCATTTCATAATCCACCTATGGATCCACCGTGTCATTGCATGTGTGTTCATTTCATAATCCACCTATGGATCCACCAGTGTCATTGCATGTGTGTTCTTTTTAGTAACAACAACCAGAGTCATTGAAATGTGTGTTCTTTTCACATACCACCTATGGATCCACCAGTGTCATTGCATGTGTGTTCTTTTTACTAACAACAACCAGAGTCATTGAAATGTGTGTTCTTCTCACATACCACCTATGGATCCACAAGTGTCATTGCATGTGTGTTCATTTCATAATCCACCTATGGATCCACCGGTGTCATTGCATGTGTGTTCTTTTTAGTAACAACAACCAGAGTCATTTTACATGTGTGTTCTTTTCACATACCACCTATGGATCCACCAGTGTCATTGCATGTGTGTTCTTTTCACAATCCACCCATGGATCCACCAGTGTCATTGCATGTGTGTTTTTTTTAGTAGCATCAACCATAGTCATTGAAATGTGTGTTGTTTTCACATACCACCTATGGATCCACCAGTGTGATTGCATGTGTGATCTTTTTACTAACAACAACCAGAGTCATTGAAATGTGTGCTCTCTTCAGAGACCACACATGGATCCACCGGTGTCATTGCATGTGTGTTCTTTTCACTAGCAACAACATGATTCATTGCATGTGTGTTCTTTTCACATACCACATATGGATCCACCAGTGTCATTGCATGTGTGCTCTTTTCACAATCCACCCATGGATCCACCAGTGTCATTGAATGTGTGTTCTTTTTAGTAACAACAACTAGAGTCATTGAAATGTGTGTTCTTCTCACATACCACCTATGGATCCACCAGTGTCATTGCATGTGTGTTCTTTTTAGTAACAACAACCAGAGTCATATAAATGTGTGTTCTTTTCACATACCACATATGGATCCACTAGTGTCATTGCATGTGTGTTCTTTTCAGTAACAACAACCAGAGTCATTGCATGTGTGTTCTTTTCACATACCACATATGGATCCACCAGTGTCATTGAAATGTGTGTTCTCTACAGATACCACCTATGGATCCACCAGTGTCATTGCATGTATGTTATTTTCACTAACAACAACTAGAGTCATTGCATGTGTGTTCTTTTCACAATCCACATATCGATCCACCAGGGTCATTGCATGTGTGTTGTGTTTAGTAACAACAACCAGTGTCATTGCATGTGTGTTCTTTTCACTAACAACAACTGGAGTCATTGCATGTGTGCTCTCTTCAGAGACCACCTATGGATCCACCAATGTCATTGCATGTGTGTTCTTTTTACTAAGAACAACCAGAGTCATTTCATGGCTGTTCTTCTCACATACCACCTATGGATCCACTAATGTCATTGCATGTGTGTTTTCTTCACAATCCACACATGGATCCACCAGTGTCATTGCATGTGTGTTCTTTTTAGTAACAACAACCAGTGTCATTGCATGTGTGTTCTTTTCAGTAACAACAACTGGAGTCATTGGATTTGTGCTCTCTTTAGAGACCACCTATGGATCCACCAGTGTCATTGCATGTGTGTTCTTTTTACTAAGAACAACCGAGTCATTTCATGGATGTTTTCTCACATACCACCTATGGATCCACCAAGTGTCATTGCATGTGTTCTCTTCACAATCCACACATGGATCCACCAGTGTCATTGCATGTGTGTTCTTTTTTGTAAGAACAACCAGTGTCATTGCATGTGTTTTTTCACATACCACATATGGATCCACAGTGTCATTGAAATGTGTGTTCTCTGAGACCACACATAGATCCACGATGTCATTGCATTTATGTTCTTTTCACTAACAACAATTGGAGTCATTGCATGTGTGTTCTTTTCACAATCCACATATGGATCAACCAGTTTCATTGCATGTGTGTTCTTTTTAGTAACAACAACCAGTGTCATTGCATGTGTGTTCTTTTCAATAACAACAACCAGAGTCATTGAAATGTGTGCTCTTTTCACATACCACCTATGGATCCACCAGTGTCATTGCATGTATGTTCTTTTTACTAACAACAAACAGAGTCATTTCATGGCTGTTCTTATCACATAAAACCTATGGATCCACAGTGTCATTCATGTGTGTTCTTTTTAGTAACAACAACCATTGTCATTGCATGTGTCTTCTCTTCAGAGACCAAACATGGATCCACCAGTGTCATTGTATGTGTGTTCTTTTTACTAACAACAACCAGAGTCATTGAAATGTGTGCTCTCTTCAGAGACCACACTTGGATCCACCGGTGTCATTGCATGTATGTTCTTTTGGAAACAACAACTGGAGTCATTGCATGTGTGTTCTTTTCACATACCACATATGGATCCACCAGTGTCATTGCATGTGTGCTCTTTTCACAATCGTCTCATGGATCCACCAGTGTCATTGCATGTGTGTTCTTTTTAGTAACAACAACCAGAGTCATTGAAATGTGTGTTCTCCTCACATACCACCTATGGATCCACCAGTGTCATTGCATGTGTGTTCATTTCATAATCCACCTATGGATCCACCAGTGTCATTGCATGTGTGTTCATTTCATAATCCACCTATGGATCCAACCGTGTCATTGCATGTGTGTTCTTTTAGTAACAACAACAGTCATTGAAATGTGGGTTCTTTTCAGATACCACCTATGGATCCACCAGTGTCATTGGATGTGTGTTCTTTTTACTAACAACAACCAGAGTCATTGAAATGTGTGTTCTTCTCACATACCACCTATGGATCCACAAGTGTCATTGCATGTGTGTTCATTTCATAATCCACCTATGGATCCACCGGTGTCATTGCATGTGTGTTCTTTTTAGTAACAACAACCAGAGTCATTTTACATGTGTGTTCTTTTCACATACCACCTATGGATCCACAGTGTCATTGCATGTGTGTTCTTTTCACAATCCACCCATGGATCCACCAGTGTCATTGCATGTGTGTTTTTTTTAGTAGCATCAACCATAGTCATTGAAATGTGTGTTGTTTCACATACCACCTATGGATCCACCAGTGTGATTGCATGTGTGATCTTTTACTAACAACAACAGAGTCATTGAAATGTGTGCTCTCTTGAGACCACACATGGATCCCGATGTCATTGCATGTGTGTTCTTTTCACTAGGAACAACATGATTCATTGCATGTGTGTTCTTTTCACATACCACATATGGATCCACAGTGTCATTGCATGTGTGATCTCTTCACAATCCACCTATGGATCCACCAGTGTCATTGAATGTGTGTTCTTTTTAGTAACAACAACTAGAGTCATTTAAATGTGTGTTCTTCTCACATAACACCTATGGATCCACCAGTGTCATTGCATGTGTGTTCTTTTTAGTAACAACAACCAGAGTCATTTAAATGTGTGTTCTTCTCACATACCACATATGGATCCACGAGTGTGATTGAAATGTGTGTTCTTTTCAGAACAACAACCGAGTCATTGCATGTGTGTTCTTTTCACATACCACATATGGATCCACCAGTGTCATTGAAATGTGTGTTCTCTCTGATACCACCTATGGATCCACCAGTGTCATTGCATGTATGTTATTTTCACTAACAACAACTAGAGTCATTGCATGTGTGTTCTTTTCACAATCCACATATCGATCCACTGTGGTCATTGCATGTGTGTTCTTTTTAGTAACAACAAGTGTCATTGCATGTGTGTTCTTTTCACTAACAACAACTGGAGTCATTGCATGTGTGCTCTCTTCAGAGACCACCTATGGATCCACCAATGTCATTGCATGTGTGTTCTTTTTACTAAGAACAACCAGAGTCATTTCATGGCTGTTCTTCTCACATACCACCTATGGATCCACTAATGTCATTGCATGTGTGTTTTCTTCACAATCCACACATGGATCCACCAGTGTCATTGCATGTGTGTTCTTTTTAGTAACAACAACCAGTGTCATTGCATGTGTGTTCTTTTCAGTAACAACAACTGGAGTCATTGGATTTGTGCTCTCTTTAGAGACCACCTATGGATCCACCAGTGTCATTGCATGTGTGTTCTTTTTACTAAGAACAACCAGAGTCATTTCATGGCTGTTCGTCTCACATACCACCTATGGATCCACCAGTGTCATTGCATGTGTGTTCTCTTCACAATCCACACATGGATCCACCAGTGTCATTGCATGTGTGTTCTTTTTAATAAGAACAACCAGTGTCATTGCATGTGTGTTTTTCACATACCACATATGGATCCACCAGTGTCATTCAAATGTGTGTTCTCTACAGAGACCACACATAGATCCACCAGTGTCATTGCATTTATGTTCTTTTCACTAGCAACAATTGGAGTCATTGCATGTGTGTTCTTTTGACAATCCACATATGGATCCACCAGTTTCATTGCATGTGTGTTCTTTTTAGTAACAACAACCAGTGTCATTGCATGTGTGTTCTTTTCAATAACAACAACCAGAGTCATTGAAATGTGTGCTCTTTTCACATACCACCTATGGATCCACCAGTGTCATTGCATGTGTGTTCTTTTTACTAACAAAACCAAAGACATTTCATGGCTGTTCTTCTCACATACCACCTATGGATCCACCAGTGTCATTCATGTGTGTTATTTTTAGTAACAACAACCATTGTCATTGCATGTGTCTTCTCTTCAGAGACCAAACATGGATCCACCAGTGTCATTATATCTGTGTTCTTTTTACTAACAACAACCAGAGTCATTGAAATGTGTGTTCTTCTCACATAGCACCTATGGATCCACCAGTGTCATTGCATGTGTGTTCATTTCATAATCCACCTATGGATCCACCAGTGTAATTGCATGTGTGTTCTTTTTAGTAACAACAACCAGAGTCATTGAAATGTGTGTTCTTTTCACATATCACATATGGATCCACTAGTGTCATTGCATGTGTGTTCTTTTCACTAACAACAACCAGAGTCATTGCATGTGTGTTCTTTTCACATACCACATATGGATCCACCAGTGACATTGAAATGTGTGTTCTCTACAGATACCACCTATGGATCCACCAGTGTCATTGCATGTATGTTATTTTCACTAACAACAACTAGAGTCATTGCATGTATGTTCTCTACAGATACCACCTATGGATCCACCAGTGTCATTGCATGTATGTTATTTTCACTAACAACAACTAGAGTCATTGCATGTGTGTTCTTTTCACAATCCACATATCGATCCACCAGGGTCATTGCATGTGTGTTCTTTTTAGTAACAACAACCAGTGTCATTGCATGTGTGTTCTTTTCACTAACAACAACTGGAGTCATTGCATGTGTGCTCTCTTCAGAGACCACCTATGGATCCACCAATGTCATTGCATGTGTGTTCTTTTTACTAAGAACAACCAGAGTCGTTTCATGGCTGTTATTATCACAAACCACCAATGGATCCACAAATGTCATTGCATGTGTTCTCTTCACAATCCACACATGGATCCACCAGTGTCATTGCATGTGTGTTCTTTTTAGTAACAACAACCAGTGTCATTGCATGTGTGTTCTTTTCAGTAACAACAACTAGAGTCATTGGATTTGTGCTCTCTTTAGAGACCACCTATGGATCCACCAGTGTCATTGCATCTGTGTTCTTTTTACTAAGAACAACCAGAGTCATTTCATGGATGTTTTTCTCACATACCACCTATGGATCCACCAGTGTCATTGCATGTGTGTTCTCTTCACAATCCACACATGGATCCACCAGTGTCATTGCATGTGTGTTCTTTTTTGTAAGAACAACCAGTGTCATTGCATGTGTGTTTTTTCACATACCACATATGGATCCACCAGTGTCATTGAAATGTGTGTTCTCTACAGAGACCACACATAGATCCACCAGTGTCATTGCATTTATGTTCTTTTCACTAACAACAATTGGAGTCATTGCATGTGTGTTCTTTTCACAATCCACATATGGATCAACCAGTTTCATTGCATGTGTGTTCTTTTTAGTAACAACATCCAGTGTCATTGCATGTGTGTTCTTTTCAATAACAACAACCAGAGTCATTGAAATGTGTGCTCTTTTCACATACCACCTATGGATCCACCAGTGTCATTGCATGTCTGTTCTTTTTACTAACAACAACCAGAGTCATTTCATGGCTGTTCTTCTCACATACCACCTATGGATCCACCAGTGTCATTCATGTGTGTTCTTTTTAGTAACAACAACCATTGTCATTGCATGTGTGTTCTCTTCAGAGATCAAACATGGATCCACCAGTGTCATTGTATGTGTTCTTTTTACTAACAACAACCAGAGTCATTGAAATGTGTGCTCTCTTCAGAGACCACACTTGGATCCACCGGTGTCATTGCATGTATGTTCTTTTGGAAACAACAACTGGAGTCATTGCATGTGTGTTCTTTTCACATACCACATATGGATCCACCAGTGTCATTGCATGTGTGCTCTTTTCACAATCGTCTCATGGATCCACCAGTGTCATTGCATGTGTGTTCTTTTTAGTAACAAAAACAGAGTCATTGAAATGTGTGTTCTCCTCACATACCACCTATGGATCCACCAGTGTCATTGCATGTGTGTTCATTTCATAATCCACCTATGGATCCACCAGTGTCATTGCATGTGTGTTCATTTCATAATCCACCTATGGATCCACCAGTGTCATTGCATGTGTGTTCTTTTTAGTAACAACAACCAGAGTCATTGAAATGTGTGTTCTTTTCACATACCACCTATGGATCCACCAGTGTCATTGCATGTGTGTTCTTTTTACTAACAACAACCAGAGTCATTGAAATGTGTGTTCTTCTCACATACCACCTATGGATCCACAAGTGTCATTGCATGTGTGTTCATTTCATAATCCACCTATGGATCCACCGGTGTCATTGCATGTGTGTTCTTTTTAGTAACAACAACCAGAGTCATTTTGCATGTGTGTTCTTTTCACATACCACCTATGGATCCACCAGTGTCATTGCATGTGTGTTCTTTTCACAATCCACCCATGGATCCACCAGTGTCATTGCATGTGTGTTCTTTTTAGTAGCATCAACCATAGTCATTGAAATGTGTGTTGTTTTCACATACCACCTATGGATCCACCAGTGTGATTGCATGTGTGATCTTTTTACTAACAACCAGAGTCATTGAAATGTGTGCTCTCTTCAGAGACCACACATGGATCCACCGGTGTCATTGCATGTGTGTTCTTTTCACTAGCAACAACATGATTCATTGCATGTGTGTTCTTTTCACATACCACATATGGATCCACCAGTGTCATTGCATGTGTGCTCTTTTCACAATCCACCCATGGATCCACCAGTGTCATTGAATGTGTGTTCTTTTTAGTAACAACAACTAGAGTCATTGAAATGTGTGTTCTTCTCACATACCACCTATGGATCCACCAGTGTCATTGCATGTGTGTTCTTTTTAGTAACAACAACCAGAGTCATATAAATGTGTGTTCTTTTCACATACCACATATGGATCCACTAGTGTCATTGCATGTGTGTTCTTTTCAGTAACAACAACCAGAGTCATTGCATGTGTGTTCTTTTCACATACCACATATGGATCCACCAGTGTCATTGAAATGTGTGTTCTCTACAGATACCACCTATGGATCCACAGTGTCATTGCATGTCTCTTATTTTCACTAACAACAACTAGAGTCATTGCATGTGTCTTTTTTTCTCAATCCACATATCGATCCACCAGGGTCATTGCATGTGTGTTCTTTTTAGTAACAACAACCAGTGTCATTGCATGTGTGTTCTTTTCACTAACAACAACTGGAGTCATTGCATGTGTGCTCTCTTCAGAGACCACCTATGGATCCACCAATGTCATTGCATGTGTGTTCTTTTTACTAAGAACAACCAGAGTCATTTCATGGCTGTTCTTCTCACATACCACCTATGGATCCACTAATGTCATTGCATGTGTGTTTTCTTCACAATCCACACATGGATCCACCAGTGTCATTGCATGTGTGTTCTTTTAGTAACAACAACAGTGTCATTGCATGTGTTCTTTTCAGTAACAACAACTGAGTCATTGGATTTGTGCTCTCTTTAGAGACCACCTATGGATCCACCAGTGTCATTGCATGTGTGTTCTTTTACTAAGAACAACGAGTCATTTCATGGTCATTCGTCTCACATACCACCTATGGATCCACCAGTGTCATTGCATGTGTGTTCTCTTCACAATCCACACATGGATCCACCAGTGTCATTGCATGTGTGTTCTTTTTAATAAGAACAACCAGTGTCATTGCATGTGTGTTTTTCACATACCACATATGGATCCACCAGTGTCATTCAAATGTGTGTTCTCTCTCTGAGACCACATAGATCCACCGATGTCATTGCATTTATGTTCTTTTCACTAACAACAATTGGAGTCATTGCATGTGTGTTCTTTTGACAATCCACATATGGATCCACCAGTTTCATTGCATGTGTGTTCTTTTTAGTAACAACAACCAGTGTCATTGCATGTGTGTTCTTTTCAATAACAACAACCAGAGTCATTGAAATGTGTGCTCTTTTCACATACCACCTATGGATCCACCAGTGTCATTGCATGTGTGTTCTTTTTACTAACAAAACCAAAGACATTTCATGGCTGTTCTTCTCACATACCACCTATGGATCCACCAGTGTCATTCATGTGTGTTATTTTTAGTAACAACAACCATTGTCATTGCATGTGTCTTCTCTTCAGAGACCAAACATGGATCCACCAGTGTCATTATATGTGTGTTCTTTTTACTAACAACAACCAGAGTCATTGAAATGTGTGCTCTCTTGAGACCACATGGATCCCGTGTCATTGCATGTATGTTCTTTTGGAAACAACAACTGGAGTCATTGCATGTGTGTTCTTTTCACATACCACATATGGATCCACCAGTGTCATTGCATGTGTGCTCTTTTCACAATCGTCTCATGGATCCACCAGTGTCATTGCATGTGTGTTCTTTTTAGTAACAACAATAGAGTCATTGAAATGTGTGTTCTTCTCACATACCACCTATGGATCCACCAGTGTCATTGCATGTGTGTTCATTTCATAATCCACCTATGGATCCACCAGTGTCATTGCATGTGTTTTCATTTCATAATCCACCTATGGATCCACCAGTGTCATTGCATGTGTGTTCTTTTTAGTAACAACAACCAGAGTCATTGAAATGTGTGTTCTTTTCACATACCACCTATGGATCCACCAGTGTCATTGCATGTGTGTTCTTTTTACTACCAACAACCAGAGTCATTGAAATGTGTGTTCTTCTCACATACCACCTATGGATCCACAAGTGTCATTGCATGTGTGTTCATTTCATAATCCACCTATGGATCCACCGGTGTCATTGCATGTGTGTTCTTTTTAGTAACAACAACCAGAGTCATTTTGCATGTGTGTTCTTTTCACATACCACCTATGGATCCACCAGTGTCATTGCATGTGTGTTCTTTTCACAATCCACCCATGGATCCACCAGTGTCATTGCATGTGTGTTATTTTTAGTAGCAACAACCATAGTCATTGAAATGTGTGTTGTTTTCACATACCACCTATGGATCCACCAGTGTGATTGCATGTGTGATCTTTTTACTAACAACAACCAGAGTCATTGAAATGTGTGCTCTCTTCAGAGACCACACATGGATCCACCGGTGTCATTGCATGTGTGTTCTTTTCACTAGCAACAACAGGATTCATTGCATGTGTGTTCTTTTCACATACCACATATGGATCCACCAGTGTCATTGCATGTGTGCTCTTTTCACAATCCACCCATGGATCCACCAGTGTCATTGAATGTGTGTTCTTTTTAGTAACAACAACTAGAGTCATTGAAATGTGTGTTCTTCTCACATACCACCTATGGATCCACCAGTGTCATTGCATGTGTGTTCTTTTTAGTAACAACAACCAGAGTCATTGAAATGTGTGTTCTTTTCACATACCACATATGGATCCACTAGTGTCATTGCATGTGTGTTCTTTTCACTAACAACAACCAGAGTCATTGCATGTGTGTTCTTTTCACATACCACATATGGATCCACCAGTGTCATTGAAATGTGTGTTCTCTACAGATACCACCTATGGATCCACCAGTGTCATTGCATGTATGTTATTTTCACTAACAACAACTAGAGTCATTGCATGTGTGTTCTCTACAGATACCACCTATGGATCCACCAGTGTCATTGCATGTATGTTATTTTCACTAAGAACAACTAGAGTCATTGCATGTGTGTTTTTTTCACAATCCACATATCGATCCACCAGGGTCATTGCATGTGTGTTCTTTTTAGTAACAACAACCAGTGTCATTGCATGTGTGTTCTTTTCACTAACAACAACTGGAGTCATTGCATGTGTGCTCTCTTCAGAGACCACCTATGGATCCACCAATGTCATTGCATGTGTGTTCTTTTTACTAAAAACAACCAGAGTCGTTTCATGGCTGTTCTTCTCACATACCACCTATGGATCCACTAATGTCATTGCATGTGTGTTCTCTTCACAATCCACACATGGATCCACCAGTGTCATTGCATGTGTGTTCTTTTTAGTTACAACAACCAGTGTCATTGCATGTGTGTTGTTTTCAGTAACAACAACTGGAGTCATTGGATTTGTGCTCTCTTTAGAGACCACCTATGGATCCACCAGTGTCATTGCATGTGTGTTCTTTTTACTAAGAACAACCAGAGTCATTTCATGGATGTTCGTCTCACATACCACCTATGGACCCACCAGTGTCATTGCATGTGTGTTCTCTTCACAATCCACACATGGATCCACCAGTGTCATTGCATGTGTGTTCTTTTTAGTAAGAACAACCAGTGTCATTGCATGTGTGTTTTTTCACATACCACATATGGATCCACCAGTGTCATTCAAATGTGTGTTCTCTACAGAGACCACACATAGATCCACCAGTGTCATTGCATTTATGTTCTTTTCACTAACAACAATTGGAGTCATTGCATGTGTGTTCTTTTCACAATCCACATATGGATCCACCAGTTTCATTGCATGTGTGTTCTTTTTAGTAACAACAGCCAGTGTCATTGCATGTGTGTTCTTTTCAATAACAACAACTAGAGTCATTGAAATGTGTGCTCTTTTCACATACCACCTATGGATCCACCAGTATCATTGCATGTGTGTTCTTTTTACTAACAACAACCAGAGTCATTTCATGGCTGTTCTTCTCACATACCACCTATGGATCCACCAGTGTCATTCATGTGTGTTCTTTTTAGTAACAACAACCATTGTCATTGCATGTGTGTTCTTTTCAGAGACCAAACATGGATCCACCAGTGTCATTGTACATGTGTTCTTTTTACTAACAACAACCAGAGTCATTGAAATGTGTGCTCTCTTCAGAGACCACACATGGATCCACCGGTGTCATTGCATGTGTGTTCTTTTCACTAGCAACAACAGGATTCATTGCATGTGTGTTCTTTTCACATACCACATATGGATCCACCAGTGTCATTGCATGTGTGCTCTTTTCACAATCCACCCATGGATCCACCAGTGTCATTGAATGTGTGTTCTTTTTAGTAACAACAACTAGAGTCATTGAAATGTGTGTTCTTCTCACATAGCACCTATGGATCCACCAGTGTCATTGCATGTGTGTTCATTTCATAATCCACCTATGGATCCACCAGTGTAATTGCATGTGTGTTCTTTTTAGTAACAACAACTAGAGTCATTGAAATGTGTGTTCTTCTCACATAGCACCTATGGATCCACCAGTGTCATTGAATGTGTGTTCATTTCATAATCCACCTATGGATCCACCAGTGTAATTGCATGTGTGTTCTTTTTAGTAACAACAACCAGAGTCATTGAAATGTGTGTTCTTTTCACATATCACATGGATCCACCAGTGTCATTGAATGTGTGTTCATTTCATAATCCACCTATGGATCCACCAGTGTAATTGCATTTGTGTTCTTTTTAGTAACAACAACCAGAGTCATTGAAATGTGTTCTTTTTAGTAACAACAACCAGTGTCATTGCATGTGTGTTCTTTTCAGTAACAACAACTGGAGTCATTGGATTTGTGCTCTCTTTAGAGACCACCTATGGATCCACCAGTGTCATTGCATCTGTGTTCTTTTTACTAAGAACAACCAGAGTCATTTCATGGATGTTTTTCTCACATACCACCTATGGATCCACCAGTGTCATTGCATGTGTGTTCTCTTCACAATCCACACATGGATCCACCAGTGTCATTGCATGTGTGTTCTTTTTTGTAAGAACAACCAGTGTCATTGCATGTGTGTTTTTTCACATACCACATATGGATCCACCAGTGTCATTGAAATGTGTGTTCTCTACAGAGACCACACATAGATCCACCAGTGTCATTGCATTTATGTTCTTTTCACTAACAACAATTGGAGTCATTGCATGTGTGTTCTTTTCACAATCCACATATGGATCAACCAGTTTCATTGCATGTGTGTTCTTTTTAGTAACAACATCCAGTGTCATTGCATGTGTGTTCTTTTCAATAACAACAACCAGAGTCATTGAAATGTGTGCTCTTTTCACATACCACCTATGGATCCACCAGTATCATTGCATGTCTTCTTTTACTAACAACAACCGAGTCATTTCATGGTGTTCTTCTCACATACCACCTATGGATCCACCAGTGTCATTCATGTGTGTTCTTTTTAGTAACAACAACCATTGTCATTGCATGTGTGTTCTCTTCAGAGATCAAACATGGATCCACCAGTGTCATTGTATGTGTTCTTTTTACTAACAACAACCAGAGTCATTGAAATGTGTGCTCTCTTCAGAGACCACACTTGGATCCACCGGTGTCATTGCATGTATGTTCTTTTGGAAACAACAACTGGAGTCATTGCATGTGTGTTCTTTTCACATACCACATATGGATCCACCAGTGTCATTGCATGTGTGCTCTTTTCACAATCGTCTCATGGATCCACCAGTGTCATTGCATGTGTGTTCTTTTTAGTAACAAAAACAGAGTCATTGAAATGTGTGTTCTCCTCACATACCACCTATGGATCCACCAGTGTCATTGCATGTGTGTTCATTTCATAATCCACCTATGGATCCACCAGTGTCATTGCATGTGTGTTCATTTCATAATCCACCTATGGATCCACCAGTGTCATTGCATGTGTGTTCTTTTTAGTAACAACAACCAGAGTCATTGAAATGTGTGTTCTTTTCACATACCACCTATGGATCCACCAGTGTCATTGCATGTGTGTTCTTTTTACTAACAACAACCAGAGTCATTGAAATGTGTGTTCTTCTCACATACCACCTATGGATCCACAAGTGTCATTGCATGTGTGTTCATTTCATAATCCACCTATGGATCCACCGGTGTCATTGCATGTGTGTTCTTTTTAGTAACAACAACCAGAGTCATTTTGCATGTGTGTTCTTTTCACATACCACCTATGGATCCACCAGTGTCATTGCATGTGTGTTCTTTTCACAATCCACCCATGGATCCACCAGTGTCATTGCATGTGTGTTCTTTTTAGTAGCAACAACCATAGTCATTGAAATGTGTGTTGTTTTCACATACCACCTATGGATCCACCAGTGTGATTGCATGTGATCTTTTTACTAACAACAACCAGAGTCATTGAAATGTGTGCTCTCTTCAGAGACCACACATGGATCCACCGGTGTCATTGCATGTGTGTTCTTTTCACTAGCAACAACAGGATTCATTGCATGTGTGTTCTTTTCACATACCACATATGGATCCACCAGTGTCATTGCATGTGTGCTGTTTTCACAATCCACCCATGGATCCACCAGTGTCATTGAATGTGTGTTCTTTTTAGTAACAACAACTAGAGTCATTGAAATGTGTGTTCTTCTCACATACCACCTATGGATCCACCAGTGTCATTGCATATGTGTTCTTTTTAGTAACAACAACCAAAGTCATTGAAATGTGTGTTCTTTTCACATACCACATATGGATCCACTAGTGTCATTGCATGTGTGTTCTTTTCACTAACAACAACCAGAGTCATTGCATGTGTGTTCTTTTCACATACCACATATGGATCCACCAGTGTCATTGAAATGTGTGTTCTCTACAGATACCACCTATGGATCCAACCAGTGTCATTGCATGTATGTTATTTTCACTAACAACAACTAGAGTCATTGCATGTGTGTTCTCTACAGATACCACCTATCGATCCACCAGTGTCATTGCATGTATGTTATTTTCACTAAGAACAACTAGAGTCATTGCATGTGTGTTCTTTTCACAATCCACATATCGATCCACCAGGGTCATTGCATGTGTGTTCTTTTTAGTAACAACAACCAGTGTCATTGCATGTGTGTTCTTTTCACTAACAACAACTGGAGTCATTGCATGTGTGCTCTCTTCAGAGACCACCTATGGATCCACCAATGTCATTGCATGTGTGTTCTTTTTACTAAAAACAACCAGAGTCGTTTCATGGCTGTTCTTCTCACATACCACCTATGGATCCACTAATGTCATTGCATGTGTGTTCTTCACAATCCACACATGGATCCACCAGTGTCATTGCATGTGTGTTCTTTTTAGTTACAACAACCAGTGTCATTGCATGTGTGTTGTTTTCAGTAACAACAACTGGAGTCATTGGATTTGTGCTCTCTTTAGAGACCACCTATGGATCCACCAGTGTCATTGCATGTGTGTTCTTTTTACTAAGAACAACCAGAGTCATTTCATGGATGTTCGTCTCACATACCACCTATGGACCCACCAGTGTCATTGCATGTGTGTTCTCTTCACAATCCACACATGGATCCACCAGTGTCATTGCATGTGTGTTCTTTTTAGTAAGAACAACCAGTGTCATTGCATGTGTGTTTTTTCACATACCACATATGGATCCACCAGTGTCATTGAAATGTGTGTTCTCTACAGAGACCACACATAGATCCACCAGTGTCATTGCATTTATGTTCTTTTCACTAACAACAATTAGAGTCATTGCATGTGTGTTCTTTTCACAATCCACATATGGATCCACCAGTTTCATTGCATGTGTGTTCTTTTTAGTAACAACAACCAGTGTCATTGCATGTGTGTTCTTTTCAATAACAACAACCAGAGTCATTGAAATGTGTGCTCTTTTCACATACCACCTATGGATCCACCAGTATCATTGCATGTGTGTTCTTTTTACTAACAACAACCAGAGTCATTTCATGGCTGTTCTTCTCACATACCACCTATGGATCCACCAGTGTCATTCATGTGTGTTCTTTTTAGTAACAACAACCATTGTCATTGCATGTGTGTTCTCTTCAGAGACCAAACATGGATCCACCAGTGTCATTATACATGTGTTCTTTTTACTAACAACAACCAGAGTCATTGAAATGTGTGCTCTCTTCAGAGACCACACATGGATCCACCAGTGTCATTGCATGTGTGTTCTTTTCACTAGCAACAACAGGATTCATTGCATGTGTGTTCTTTTCACATACCACATATGGATCCACCAATGTCATTGCATGTGTGCTCTTTTCACAATCCACCCATGGATCCACCAGTGTCATTGAATGTGTGTTCTTTTTATTAACAACAACTAGAGTCATTGAAATGTGTGTTCTTCTCACATAGCACCTATGGATCCACCAGTGTCATTGCATGTGTGTTCATTTCATAATGCACCTATGGATCCACCAGTGTAATTGCATGTGTGTTCTTTTTAGTAACAACAACCAGAGTCATTGAAATGTGTGTTCTTTTCACATATCACATATGGATCCACTAGTGTCATTGCATGTGTGTTCTTTTCACTAACAACAACCAGAGTCATTGCATGTGTGTTCTTTTCACATACCACATATGGATCCACCAGTGACATTGAAATGTGTGTTCTCTACAGATACCACCTATGGATCCACCAGTGTCATTGCATGTATGTTATTTTCACTAACAACAACTAGAGTCATTGCATGTATGTTCTCTACAGATACCACCTATGGATCCACCAGTGTCATTGCATGTATGTTATTTTCACTAACAACAACTAGAGTCATTGCATGTGTGTTCTTTTCACAATCCACATATCGATCCACCAGGGTCATTGCATGTGTGTTCTTTTTAGTAACAACAACCAGTGTCATTGCATGTGTGTTCTTTTCACTAACAACAACTGGAGTCATTGCATGTGTGCTCTCTTCAGAGACCACCTATGGATCCACCAATGTCATTGCATGTGTGTTCTTTTTACTAAGAACAACCAGAGTCGTTTCATGGCTGTTCTTCTCACATACCACCTATGGATCCACTAATGTCATTGCATGTGTGTTCTCTTCACAATCCACACATGGATCCACCAGTGTCATTGCATGTGTGTTCTTTTTAGTAACAACAACCAGTGTCATTGCATGTGTGTTCTTTTCAGTAACAACAACTGGAGTCATTGGATTTGTGCTCTCTTTAGAGACCACCTATGGATCCACCAGTGTCATTGCATCTGTCTTCTTTTTACTAAGAACAACCAGAGTCATTTCATGGATGTTCGTCTCACATACCACCTATGGATCCACCAGTGTCATTGCATGTGTGTTCTCTTCACAATCCACACATGGATCCACCAGTGTCATTGCATGTGTGTTCTTTTTTGTAAGAACAACCAGTGTCATTGCATGTGTGTTTTTTCACATACCACATATGGATCCACTAGTGTCATTGAAATGTGTGTTCTCTATAGAGACCACACATAGATCCACCAGTGTCATTGCATTTATGTTCTTTTCACTAATAACAATTGGAGTCATTGCATGTGTGTTCTTTTCACAATCCACATATGGATCAACCAGTTTCATTGCATGTGTGTTCTTTTTAGTAACAACAACCAGTGTCATTGCATGTGTGTTCTTTTCAATAACAACAACCAGAGTCATTGAAATGTGTGCTCTTTTCACATACCACCTATGGATCCACCAGTGTCATTGCATGTATGTTCTTTTTACTAACAACTACCAGAGTCATTTCATGGCTGTTCTTCTCACATACCACCTATGGATCCACTAGTGTCATTCATGTGTGTTCTTTTTTAGTAACAACAACCATGGTCATTGCATGTGTGTTCTCTTCAGAGACCAAACATGGATCCACCAGTGTCATTGTATATGTGTTCTTTTTACTAACAACAACCAGAGTCATTGAAATGTGTGCTCTCTTGAGAGACCACACATGGATCCACCGGTGTCATTGCATGTATGTTCTTTTCACTAGCAACAACAGGATTCATTGCATGTGTGTTCTTTTCACATACCACATATGGATCCACCAGTGTCATTGCATATGTGCTCTTTTCACAATCCACCCATGGATCCACCAGTGTCATTGAATGTGTGTTCTTTTTAGTAACAACAACTAGAGTCATTGAAATGTGTGTTCTTCTCACATACCACCTATGGATCCACCATTGTCATTGCATGTGTGTTCATTTCATAATCCACCTATGGATCCATCAGTGTCATTGCATGTGTGTTCTTTTTAGTAACAACAACCAGAGACATTGAAATATGTGTTCTTTTCACATACCACATATGGATCCACTAGTGTCATTGCATGTGTGTTCTTTTCACTAACAACAACCAGAGTCATTGCATGTGTGTTCTTTTCACATACCACATATGGATCCACCAGTGTCATTGAAATGTGTGTTCTCTACAGATACCACCTATGGATCCACCAGTGTCATTGCATGTATGTTATTTTCACTAACAACAACTAGAGTCATTGCATGTGTGTTCTCTACAGATACCACCTATGGATCCACCAGTGTCATTGCATGTATGTTATTTTCACTAACAACAACTAGAGTCATTGCATGTGTGTTCTTTTCACAATCCACATATCGATCCACCAGGGTCATTGCATGTGTGTTCTTTTTAGTAACAACAACCAGTGTCATTGCATGTGTGTTCTTTTCACTAACAACAACTGGAGTCATTGCATGTTTGCTCTCTTCAGAGACCACCTATGGATCCACCAATGTCATTGCATGTGTGTTCTTTTTACTAAGAACAACCAGAGTCGTTTCATGGCTGTTATTATCACAAAACACCTATGGATCCACTAATTTCATTGCATTTGTGTTCTCTTCACAATCCACACATGGATCCACAGTGTCATTGCATGTGTGTTCTTTTAGTAACAACAACCAGTGTCATTGCATGTGTGTTCTTTTGAACAACAACTGGAGTCATTGGATTTGTGCTCTCTTTAGAGACCACCTATGGATCCACCAGTGTCATTGCATGTGTGTTCTTTTTACTAAGAACAACCAGAGTCATTTCATGGATGTTCGTCTCACATACCACCTATGGATCCACCAGTGTCATTGCATGTGTGTTCTCTTCACAATCCACACATGGATCCACCAGTGTCATTGCATGTGTGTTCTTTTTAGTAAGAACAACCAGTGTCATTGCATGTGTGTTTTTTCACATACCACATATGGATCCACCAGTGTCATTGAAATGTGTGTTCTCTACAGAGACCACACATAGATCCACCAGTGTCATTGCATTTATGTTCTTTTCACTAACAACAATTGGAGTCATTGCATGTGTGTTCTTTTCACAATCCACATATGGATCCACCAGTTTCATTGCATGTGTGTTCTTTTTAGTAACAACAACCAGTGTCATTGCATGTGTGTTCTTTTCAATAACAACAACCAGAGTCATTGAAATGTGTGCTCTTTTCACATACCACCTATGGATCCACCAGTGTCAGTGCATGTGTGTTCTTTTTACTAACAACAACGAGAGTCATTTCATGGCTGTTCTTCTCACATACCACCTATGGATCCACCAGTGTCATTCATGTGTGTTCTTTTTAGTAACAACAACCATTGTCATTGCATGTGTGTTCTCTTCAGAGACCAAACATGGATCCACCAGTGTCATTTCATGTGTGTTCTTTTTAATAAGAACAACCAGAGTCATTGAAATGTGTGCTCTCTTCAGAGACCACACATGGATCCACCGGTGTCATTGCATGTATGTTCTTTTCACTAACAACAACCGGAGTCATTGCATGTGTGTTCTTTTCACATACCACATATGGATCCACCAGTGTTATTGCATGTGTGCTCTTTTCACAATCCTCTCATGGATCCACCAGTGTCATTGCATGTGTGTTCTTTTTAGTAACAAAAACAGAGTCATTGAAATGTGTGTTCTTCTCACATACCACCTATGGATCCACCAGTGTCATTGCATGTGTGTTCATTTCATAATCCACCTATGGATCCACCAGTGTCATTGGATGTGTGTTCATTTCATTTTCCACCTATGGATCCACCGGTGTCATTGCATGTGTGTTCTTTTTAGTAATAACAACCAGAGTCATTTTGCATGTGTGTTCTTTTCACATACCACCTATGGATCCACCAGTGTCATTGCATGTGTGTTCTTTTCACAATCCACCCATGGATCCACCAGTGTCATTGCGTGTGTGTTCTTTTTAGTAACAACAACCAGAGTCATTGAAATGTGTGTTGTTTTCACATACCACCTATGGATCCACCAGTGTCATTGCATGTGTGATCTTTTTACTAACAACAACCAGAGTCATTGAAATGTGTGCTCTCTTCAGAGACCACACATGGATCCACCGGTGTCATTGCATGTGTGTTCTTTTCACTAGCAACAACAGGATTAATTGCATGTGTGTTCTTTTCACATACCACATATGGATCCACCAGTGTCATTGCATGTGTGCTCTTTTCACAATCCACCCATGGATCCACCAGTGTCATTGAATGTGTGTTCTTTTTAGTAACAACAACTAGAGTCATTGAAATGTGTGTTCTTCTCACATACCACCTATGGATCCACCAGTGTCATTGCATGTGTGTTCATTTCATAATCCACCTATGGATCCACCAGTGTCATTGCATGTGTGTTCTTTTTAGTAACAACAACCAGAGTCATTGAAATGTGTGTTCTTTTCACATACCACCTATGGATCCACCAGTGTAATTGCATGTGTGTTCTTTTCACCCCGATCCAACCGTTGGCCACAAACAATCGGGACACAGAACTAACCAGCAACCGCTCTGGGCTTCTAGAAGACCCGATCCCCGATTGTTAGGCGCCGTTGGATCGGGGTGCATGGACGATAGTGACGTCCTTCGCGAGGGCAATCTGCGAGAAGTCTGTTCTACGAACTGATTGGCCGTGGCAACTACGCTGGGCGTACGGCCTTGCCCTTATCCCCTTAACATCGGGGCCGAAAATCAGATCGTGTTCCTTCATCGCCATGGAGAGGGAGAGGCCCAAACTCAGCTTGCACGAGGCTCAGATGTTCGCCCACTATGACATACTCGCGCCGCCATTAGCGAGGCTTCCGGCCAGCTTCGAGCTCAGCTGCGTCGGGGTTCCTGTCGCGCCGCTCTTGCGTGACAATGTGTTGGCGAGGCAGATTGAGGAGCGCCGCCGCCAGCTGTCGGAGCGGAAGAGGGCAATGGCGTGGTACTCGCGTACGAGCGCGTACTGGCAAAAGCTGTTCAAGAAGGAGCGGGCTGCGTTGATTGAGCTGTGCGGAACCCACCGGCGGGAGATCCACCCGGATCTGTGTAACCCCGAAGGGAGGCAGCGATTCTAGGCAGTGCCTGGGCGTACGACCTCCACCGTTATCGTCTGGTAGTGAAGAATTCATGAGGAGGAGCAGCTGCGGGAGCGTCGGCATCGGTTCCGGCGGAGGAGGTCAAGGCGACGCGGACAATGTCGTCAATGATGGAGACTGAGGGAGTGTCATAGTCGATTAGGGCCACTTAAGCATAAATTAAATCTATGTACGGTATCTTAATGGGCTCTTTGGATCTGGGTCACCTGAGTCATGGTCGATTATTGTCATAATCTATATATGTTGGCCATGTTTTAGTTGTCTTTGTCTTTGAAACTAGTCGATCGAAACTCGTCCGATCCTGAAAATAAAGTTCAAAGGCGTTTCTGGCATGTCGATGGGACAATCTGGCTACTTGCTCCCAGCACTTGATGGCACAGCCGTAATTTGGAGTGCGCCTGAGGAGAAGGGATCGAGCGTGTTGTAATAGTGTACTACTCCTGTCCAGATATAACTGACTTAGTTTGATTGGATATTTAATAAATGTGTCTATACCCAAAACATGTCTAGATACATGTTTTAGGTTTCTCTGCCTTTCAAACTAATCAAAAGTCGTCAAATTTTGAACAAACAAAGTCATTGCGTTCACACCTGATGGGACAATACGCTGACTTTGCTACTTGATGGCACAGCCATAATTCTGGAGTGCGCCAGAGGAGATGGGAATGCAAGGGAGATGGGAACTAGTAGCCGCGTCCAAACACAGGTAAAAAATCAATGTAATAATATTTAAAAAAAATGTAATCTGGTCCACATGACCCCAACACAAACACGTTGCACGCGCCAGATATAAATAAGGACGACACAGCTAGTTTAGTTTCAATGATATAATTCAACATAGGACGTTACTGTGCCCGCATCTTTCTGCTCCTCTTATTAGTCTGCTAGCCCACGCTGCATTAAGCATCAGTTGATGAGGATAAAAAATGATAAAATGGCAAATAAAACAATTTTTAAGCTTACCTTTCATCCGGAGAATCGTACAAAGATGAAATTGGCAGGGATTTATTATTTCTCCTGCAGTTAGCCGAAAGATCCTCAAGAACATCCTCAATCACCCCTACAACTTCTTCATATTCTAATACACCTCCATTATTTGCTTTTTCCTCCCCGTTCCGCTTACCCTTTTGTTTCTTTTCACACCCTTTTCTCGCCGGCACCTCCACTTTTTCATAAATTGGCTGCTTATGTATGTTTTCCTCTGAGTGCTCATCACCGTCTTCGCGCTGCTCTTCCGCCAGTTCTAGCTGAGAAGCCTCATTTTCTGCCACCGGGGTGTGAACAGGGACAATAGCATGTGTAACTGGGTTTTTTCCCAACCTCTTGATATGGTCGAATCCGCCACAACGTCCGCATTTCCTTTTCCTAGCTCCCAGCCTTGGACCTTTATCGGTGGAGGCTTCGATCCTTAGCTTTCTAGGCCTCCTAGGTGGCCTCCTAAGAACGGGTGGTTGAAGTTTGAACCCTGGATCGACAATCTCCCAATCATTTTCATCGGCCACAGGTGGTACGTTTTCTGCATAAGTTGCAGCAAACTTGTCCACGGAGAAATAGTTGTTGACATAGTTCTCTATTTCAGCTCCGTTACCTCTAAGCTTTAAGATGAAGTAAATTGCATGGTGACATGGCAGACCAGTAATCTGCCACTACCTGCATGAACAAATCTTGTTTCCAATGTCTACAATGTACCTTTGTTCACTTCCACGCTTGTATTCTGCATAAACCTCAGCCAATGTTCTGGAACTTCTGACCACCCTCATCTTTATCGTTCTCATTGCCCTGGTTCTTGCATTCAGTAACATAACCACCTTTGGAACTATTTTATGGCCTAAAAAATTTCTTGCACAAATTCTTTGCCTTAAATCTATCTTCACCATTATGCACTGTCTTATTGTATCCAACAAAATAACAATTCCAAGTGTCTTCATGCCCGAAATCTTATCATTGAAACTCTCTGCCAAATTATTGCATACAAAATCCACCTTGCTTAACTCACCAAACTTCCTTCTGGCCCATAGCTTGGTGTGATGTTCCTCAAGGTATTTTTCACCTTTGGCACTACATACATGTTCTGCAAGTAAGTAGCATGCGTGCTTGGGATGTATGTGTATGCTGGTCGCCACAAGTCCTCTTCAAAGATCTTTCCTTTGAACTTCTTTGTGAAGTTAGTAGCGATGTTCCACATGCATTCCCTATGCTTAACCCCAGGAAACACAGCATCAACAGCATTCTCAAGACCCTCGGATGCACCGGTGTGTATCACCAAGCCTTCAGGGTGACCAATTACTTCCTATAGTCTCTGCATGAACCATGTCCAGCTTTCATTTGATTCACCCTCAAGAACAGCATAAGCTACGGGTAGAAGCCAATTATGCGCGTCCAAAGCACAAGCAGAAGCAACATGTCCCCTGAAGTTCCCTGTTAAAGAAGTTGCGCCTATTGCCAAGTATGGCCTGCAGCCATCTAGGAACCCCTTCCAGCATGCCTTTAGGCAGACAAAACATCTCCTGAAGCATATCTTATCACGCGCTTATACCGACCCCTCGACACCTTTTCTCTCCCTTTCACAACCTCGTAATCGATGTCAACAACACTACCAGGTGATGTTTTCTCTACCTGAGCTTTGAAACTATACAACATATGAAAACTGTCATTCCACTTGCCTTGAATGAAGTCTAGATCCATCTCCTTCCCATCAAAGACTCTGTGATAAGGAATCAGAATGTTAAACTTTTTGCTAATCTTTGCTCTGAGTTCAGCTGGTCCAATGTTATGATCCTGCCTCACCCAGTCAAGTATAGTAGTAGCAATCCACTTGGTAGTCGCCGGTCTAATTTTACCACTTAAAGAAGTATTAGGGCAGTTGTGTTTCTTCGTGTTTATTTTGATCTGCATTCGATAAGAATCCAAATAATTTAGAGCTAGTTATCAACAGAATAAATATGAGAAAGACTGAAATTAAATGTAGCTATTGCAACCTGAAATGGGTGTCCACCCCACAATGGAGATGCATGTAATCTCCATTTACACACATTACTTTCCCTACAGTGCACCCTAAATCTCTTTTGGTCGCTCTTTTCAATGATAAATTCGAACCCAACTCCGATTGCATAGGTTGCAACTGCATATCTGCAGTCCTCCACATTATCAAAGACAGTCCCCTCATCAATTGTAGGATTGTTCCTATCAAAGTGTATCACTGGCCTGTCCACGTCTTCGTCGTCGTATCTACATCCCATTTCCACATCTTCACATTCCTCTTCCTCATCCCCCATAGTCGAGCTCAAAGTTGAATCAACCAAATATTCCCTACTCTCCATCCTATCGAGGTCGGCCACGTCTGGATATGCTTTCTCATCATCATCCGCACCGCCACACGTTTCAGTGCCTTCATGCTCGCTTGACAAAGCATCATGCTCAAGGACAAGCTATACAGACGTCCTGCGGTTACCAACACATATCCTTGCCATCACCACGGGACTAGAAACGTTAATTGGGGTATGCAGATAAGGAATTACAGTTCTTACCCTTCAATGTGGACGCACGGCACCTTCTCCAGGCTCCATACCTCCAAAGCTCTGCACCCCGCTTCCTCTCCCCCCGTTTCGTTGTCCTCTGTGCTCTCCAGACTTGAAGGAGATTCCGTGCTCTCCAGCTGCGTAGGACCCATATCCGTGCTCTCAAGCCTCGCAGGATCCATCTCCGAGCGGGATCCAGATCACCAGCGTTGTTGGGACCCTAACCTAATGGCCGACTCTCGGTTTTCGTTTCCAAACGCGCCTGGGCGATGGGCGGCGGCAAGGAGACATGGCAGGGGAGGAGGGAGGGCGTGAGGATGGCGAGGGAGGGAGGGCGGAGGACGACGCCAAGGGGCACGAGGCGGTGCACGACCGAGTGGAGTGGCGGCGGCAGAGCAGAGAGGAGCGGGAGCGGAGCTGGTTGCGACAAAGCATGGAAAATTGCACAATAATGTGTTGGTGGTGGGCCAGCCCTCGAACCTAGGGCAGCGTCGTAGGTGGAGGAGGCGGGCCCGCTGTCGGCATGCCACTGTCGGTAGCACTATGCACGGGGAGCACTTCACGGAATTTTTTAGCAGGTCCCACATGTCAGTCTGTTTGATCAAAACTTGCATGCAGTGCATGGCTGGTTCACGCGCTAGTTCCGAAAAAAATCCCGTTGATCCAAACTTGAATTGGTAATTCCGCTTCTTCTCCCCCGTCTCATCGTCTCCTCGCAGTGGCAGTTCTGCTTCGTCTCCCTCGTCTGTTATACTCTTCTTCTTCTCCTTGCAGTGGTAGTTCTTCTTTCTTCCTCGATCAAAACATTCCCGCACATAAGCCATGGCCAGTAGCTGGATGAAGAGGAATTGGGCCGATCTCCCGGCCGACCCACTTCGCAAGATCGCCGACTATTTGCTAGAGAAAGAGGAGTACGTCGACACCTATGCTGCTTGTTGGGAAGTCTGCACCGATTGGCGCCGCACTTTACAGGTGCCCGAATTCCATCTCAACAACTAGATCATGATAGATCACACACTTCCAGACGTGGAAAATTGCACAATAATGTGTTGGCGGGCGGCACCACCCCTCGAACCTGGGATGCGCGCCGTCGAAGGTGGAGGGGGCGGGCCCGCTAGTCAGAAAACATGCCACGTCGGCATCCCCTGTTTCTGATGCCCTTTGAAAAAATAAAACACGCCAAGTCATTATCCCCTGTTTCTGATGGTGTTGCTACACTCGACGGTACATGGTGGCATATAAATAATATCGTATAAACATAAGGGCACAGTCGTCAACATTTCTAAAATGAAACCCGGTCCCGTCTCCTACCTGTCCTGGTACATTGCCTGATGAGGTGGATAGCCACGACCGATCTTTTTTAATACGTTCGCACTCTTATGCTGAGAAGGGAAATAAAGATTGAGCTGTTAATGCAACGAGTGTCAAATTATTACCCTCTAAGGAAATGGGAAATGGTTATTTTCACGCGTGCCCGTAGTCCAAACCTACTGTCAGTCTTTCACTCCCCTTCTCCGACTAACCACAGTTCACCTTGCATAGCTCCTCCGCGCCGCACCAACTAGGGTAACATGGCCCCGCCTAAGCCGCCGCCGCGACAACCGCCGAAACTAGGGTATTTAGCCCCTCTAAGGCAGGCCATGAAGCTCTACTTCAAGGCCGGTCTCCCATTGCCCTGCCAGGCGGATGATTTCCCCGAACGTGCCGAATCGGCCGCGGCGGCGACTGCGCCGTCGTCGGCGCAAGATGCAGCAAGCAGGGCCAAGAGAGCTATGTGGATAAATCGTGCGGCGGCATTACGGCATGCTCTAGGCAGTGGGAACAAGGTACGTATCAAATCGTTCATGAGAGCATGCCGCCGCCAAGGGTACACACCCTCGGACAAGGCAACGCCAAGGTCTAGGAACTCTCGCGTCCATGCTTCGGCGTGGACTACCTTACCTCAGTGGGGTAGGCTAGGAGCACGCCGTCTGCGGCAAAGACGCTCCATCCTACGCACCGTCGAAGGCCGTACCGTGGCGGCGACCAAGCGTCTACACTCAGCATGCTGGATTGTTCGACAGCCGGAGCCGGCGGCAGGCATCACCAGCCCCGAATTCAGGTTCGAGTTCACACGGACCTACGATCCCGAGAAGGAGATGTCGAATTTCAGTTTCGAAGAAATCGTTTCGGCGGCGCGGATGGTCCAACTGAACCGGGACTAGCGCACGCAAATTGCTCATGCATGAACGATGCAGATTTCTTGTAGTTTGGCGGGAAGGAAATAGATCAGTTTGGGTTAAATTATCAAAGAACTTATGCCCTCTCAAGGCAATTGGCTAGCCAACTTTTCTGGTGGAGATCTGTAGTTTCTTCAGTGTAGAATAGTTAAGTTTAGACTGAAGAATGGCTTTTGTAGATGAAATGCTGACGAATTGTTCTATAAACTAGTAGGATTTTAGCCCACTTTTGTGCAGGTATAAGAACCTTTTGTATGGAAGTACTACTATTGTAAGCAAATACTATCAAGTACCTATTTCCTTCAATTACTAGTCGTGGTTCAATCCAGTTAACTGGCATCTTTTTATCCCAGACTACAGATTTTTTCGCGTCTGTCATCTTGTAAACCATTTTTTCCTTTGTCTTGTGTTGCCTGCAAAATGGTCCTGCGGTTCAAGGTGTTACAAATGTAGCTACCTTGTACTCCCTCCGTTTTAAAATATAAGATGTTTTAGCTTTGTGAATGAAGTGTATCTAGTCCCCTTTTAGTATGTAGGTTCATCTAGGTTTAGAAAGCACCATCACTAAAAGATGTCTAGATACGCTCCATTCACAAAGCTAAAACATCTTATATTTTGAAACGGAGGGAGTACTTGAAGAGGAGATGGACTACATTTCCCTAGCATCCACAAAATTGACATTGCTCATCGCCAGACCACCCTCTCTTTTCATGAGGTTGTCCTTGGTTATTCACAGAAATTATAAAGCCCGGTGTTCCACTACATCGATTCAAACTATTACACACACACACTACATCAAATTCATTACCCACACATACTACATCGATTCAAACTATTACACGCACATACTACTTCAAACTATTACACACACGTACTACATCGATTCAAACTATTACACATTTTTAGTCGATGTTAACTTCCTTCTACGCTCTCCATACTACAAATTCATTAGCCACACATACCACGGCAATTCACTAGAGCTCTGTCTTCACTCGAGGGAAATCAGAACCACCAGCTCGTCCAAGCCCGGTCCCCCATCGAACGGTGCCCGTCACAAACGGTGGCGGTCCTGTGCCATCGATCCTTCCAGGCCAACACTGAAGGCGACGAGGGCGCTTTTTGGCAGCCTCTTCAGGGCCCTGAATGCCATGTACCGAGTCCAGAACCTCCTCCAGGTGGATGATGACCGGGTGCTTCTAGCAAAGCTGTTGCCCTGCCCTGCTTGGAATCTGCACCTCGTACATCTTAGGAACGACGTCAGGATCTTTCAGCCATGCCTTTACCTCGATGACCCATCTGTCGCTCGGTGGCACGATTTCCACCAGCTCGCCGCCAAGGCTACGGACGACCTGCTTGAGGGCCTCCGGCTCCCAAGCATCCAATGGGAGGCAAAAGCCGAAGTTTGGAGAAGAAACGAAGCTGCCCCAAGCGATCGTCCCACCCACAGCGCGATGCCAACGCATGAAGCTCATTTTCTCCCCAGACTTTCGAAAAGAACGGGAAGAATGCGTAACACGCCGGTGTCCGAGCGGCTCGAACCGAAAAAATCGAATGGCGGCGCATACCTCAATGTTGACCTCATTTCATCCGATCCCAAAACGAGACTCGAAAGCCGACAACAACTCTGCCGGCGACATGGCGGGGACGGACGCCCTATGCGGTGGCCATGAGAGCGTGGTCGTCGAATCGCTGTGCTGGCTACCATGCACAGCGGCAAAGACGCCACTTCCCGAGGCCGGTCGCCGGCCTGGATCGCCCGACGGGACGTGCTCCGTCGTGCGAGAAGTACTAGCCAGAGGCGAGATATTAGTCCGGGGACGCGAAGCTCTGAGACGGCGGACGATGCAACGGAGACGGCTGCGAGCTTCCATTAGAGGCGTGGGAGGTTGACCGGACATGGCGGAGACGCAAATTAGAGCAAGTGCGAGCTCTGATCTGAGACGAGCAGCCGGAGCTGAGCAAATGTTATGGGGAGGGGAGCAGGGGAGAAGACCAGAGCAGGGCAAAGAAATAGATCTCGTCCACTCAGGGATCTGGTCCACGCAGGGGTAAGCTAGTCCACGACCAGAAAAGATAACGAGGAATACTGACATGGCGGGCCAAGAAGAGTTGACCTAACAGCGGTATTTGAGTTTTCGTCTGGTTCAAACGACTGTTTGGCTGTTAGATTTGTATTCACCCCCATTTGGCCCTTCTGGACAATTAGCGAATCTACTATGGCCCCTCCACGCGATTGATGGCAACTCGGGTACCGCGGTGCGCTCACCCACCAAGTTTGGTACCGCAAACGAACATTCCCCAGATAGTGTAGGTTTAGATAGCGCATAGGAAGGCGTGCTCGTCAAGTTCCTCCAAGCAAATCAAGATATATTCGCATGGCAGCCATCTAACATGACCAGAGTACCTAGGGAACTTGCCGAGCACTCTCTAAATGTACACCCAAACGCTAAACCCATCAAACAGTCCTTATGATGTTTCGACGATGAAAAGCGAAAAGCAATAGCTAAGGAACTAGCCCGACTCAAGTTAGTTGGATTCATAGAAGAGGTCATCCACACTGAGTGGTCGGCCAATCCTGTAATGGTCCCTAAAAAGGACACCACTGATTTAAGAATGTGTGTTGATTATACCGCCTTGAACAAGTCTTGTCCCAAAGATCCGTTCGCTCTTCCTAGAATTGATCAAGTTATCGACTCTACGGCAGGCTCGGAACTCCTATGTTTTCTCGACGCATATTCCGGTTATCACCAAATCCGGATGAAGGAATCAGACAAAGTCAAACTTCATTCATAACCCCCTTCAGAACATTCTATTTTGTTACGATGCCCTTCAGGCTAAAAAACGCAGGAGCTACGTACCAGCACAGTATGCAGCGTTGCCTCCACGATCAAATCGGAGGCAATGTACATGCATATGTGGACGGCATAGCGGTGATGTCCAAAAAGAAGGAAACCTTAATTTCTAACTTGGAGGAAATGTTCGCCAATCTACGCAAATACAATATAATGCTTAATCTGAAGAAGTGTTTCTTTGGAATACTAGCTGGAAAACTGTTAGGTTTCATCGTCTTTCAAAGAGGCATAGAGGTGAACCGAGACAAAGTTAAGGCTATACTTAATATTTCTAGGCCGACTCGCCTGAAGGACATTCAAAGACTAACTAGTTACATTGCTACAGTTAGTCAGTTTGTAAGCCGGCTTGGTGAAAGAGCCGCACCACTCTACAAGCTCCTGAAAAAGACCAAAAAAATCATTTGGACTGATGAAGCTGAAGCTGCACTACAAGACCTAAAAGCAGTACTCTCGTTTGCTCCTATCCTTGCAGCGCCAGAACCTCGCGAACCGATGTTTCTCTATCTGGCTGCGACAAACAAAGTCGTCAGCGTCGTTATGGTTGTGGAAAGACCAGAGGAAAAATAGGAGCACCTGGTGCAGCGTCCGACTTACTACATCAATGATGTTCTAACTGAATCAAAGCAGCGGTATCCGCACTATCAAATGGCTTACGGTGTGTTCTTCGCATCTGGGAAGCTACGACATTACTTTCAGGAGCATCAAATTACCGTGGTGAGCACCACTCCCATGAGAGACATAATTAACAACTACGACCCCACATGATGTGTCGCAAAATGGGGAATAGAGCTTTCAGCTTTCGAAACTGAGTACAAACATCGTACATCAATTAAATCCCAAATTTTTGCTGACTTTGTCACTGATTGGACAGAGACAGCGAAAAATATGAACCTTCCAGAGTCGGAATACTGCACCTTGCATTTTGACGGGTCTAAAGCACTCAAGGGCTCGGGGGCTGGCGTGGTGCTCAAATCACCTCAAGGAGATAAGCTTTTCTATGTGTTGTAGATCCACTTCATGGCAACAAACAACATTGCCGAATATGAAGCACTGCTGCATGGAATCCGGATTGCTAAGGATATCGACATCCGGCGACTCATGTGTTATGGAGATTCGGATCTTGTTGCTCAACAAGTGTCAGATCACTTCTTGAGGGCAAACCTCTAGGGTGGCCCGATCTTTCACGATTCCCTTTCAAATCGAGGATGGAGTGCGGGGAGAGGAGGGGAGGAAGAACACGATGAACGCATGCACGAAGAACGCGAAGAGCACACACACACACAAAACCACGATAAACACCAATAGCTCACGCCGGCGGTGACCGGTCTGGCGCATCCCTTAGGATCGGCGTCGGGCGAAGGACTCTCTCTCGAACCGGCACGGCGAGATGGGAGACTCGGTGAGATCTTGACGTCTTGGAAAAGGGACACCGATGCCAAGGCCTTGTACAACGCGGAGGCACGATGCAAACTCCAACGAGGTTTGGGGATATTGGTGCTCCTTGGTCAAGGAGCATGAGGCAAGAACTAGATAGATCCACAAAGGGGTTTCCACTAATTCCAATATCATGCCTAGGGTTTACAATGGAGGTGGGGCACTATATATAGGCCAGCCACTTAAACAGGGGTACTTTAGGAAGAAAAGACAAGTTCTGGACGGACTAAGGGGTACATGGGCCGCAGGCCCAAAGGCCTTTTCATGCCTGGCGTCGGTCTCTCCGGAGACTCCGGTGTGGTGGACTGGAGACTCCGGTCTAGGCCGGATGATATGGGGTGGCCCGATCTTCTCAGTAAGCGGATGGCGGTGATGATGGTGCATAATAGATAACTAGCCTGTAGCTATGAACTCTCCCGCTCGATCCCTGATGCCAATGCAACAGCTGTCGAACCTTGTAGGATATTCACAACACCACGCTCTTGCGCACGCAGCCGTGGCCACGAACGGTAGTATGCAATCTACTAATTCCCAATGGAACAACAGATCACACTCAATTATAGTTGGTAGATTCGAACACAGGGTAATTCCAGAGGTTCTATGAAAGAAACAACTCCAAAATATTTTAACGTGGTCTAAACCCTAACTAGAGGTCGTCCCATAGCTTATAAGGGTGGCTGGGGCGACCAGAAACCGAAACTAAACGCAAAAGACTCAAACTGATACAAACCAACTCGGACCAGATTCGGTCGGTGGGTGGACACTCCAGTCGAAATCGGCCGGACAGTCCGGTCAGGCCGGACACTCCAGGTGAAGTGTGTCGGACAGCCCGGTCTGGCTAGAAACTTTGAAGTTTCCGGGTGGTGTCCGGGTAGTATCTGAACTGGCATACTGAATGTCCACGCCAGTTTGCCTCTCGACCAGGCCGGACAGTCCGGGTGGATCTGGCCGGACACTCCGGTCGTGGCAGATCTTTTTGCCTTCGTCTTGATGATCTTCTCTTGCGCCTTCCTCCCACTCCTCCCTCGCGCATCCTTGGGTGATGATCATGTTGGGCTTCTCTTGTAGCCGTTCTCCTCCTCGCGTCATGCTTATTTCTCCAACGAACCTGATCATACATAAATGCATAGACTTAGGAAGTATAAAGTTCTCATCAATCAAAGTACCAGATCCGTTTAGGAGTAAATTCACCTGTTGTTCCAGTAGCTTAGCACGAGCTCTTGTAATAGGTCCAATTATAATCTCATTGGACTGATCCTTTCTTGCAACAGTTGTAGCATCTTCAGTAGTCATTGGGGTAGGTGTAATTGCAGGGATGTCCTCATCACCGGAGATTCCGGTCAGTCTCCGGACCAGCCTCCGGAGGGGCCTTCAGATTGTCCCAGGGCCCGGTGCAGGGGTCAGACCGGAGAGTGGGCCGGAGTCTCCGGGGTCTTCAGGCCTGAGACTTTGGTGGACCGGAGACTCCGGTGTGCACAGACCGCAGACTCTGGTCTGAGCAGCTCCAGCGGCTCCTGCTTCACGCTCTGCTCGTTGTTCTCCATCCTTGGGTGCTTGGTGATGTGCCGAGGCTTCGTACCTAATGATGATGAGGACATCCCTACAATTACACCTACCCCAATTGCTAATGAAGTTGTTCCAATTGCAAAGAAGGATCAATCCAATGAGATAAGGATTGGACCAATCACAAGAGCTCGTGCCAAGCTACTAGAACAACAGGTGAACTTGTTTCTTAATGAACCTGGTGTTTTAATTAATGAGAATTTTATACTACCTAAGTCTTTGAATTATTGTATGATCAGATACTTAGGAGAAGAAGGCATAGCACAGAGTGAGGAGCTGAAGGAACATGGCATGTTGATCAATGAGGAATGCGCGAGGGAGGAGAGGGAGGAAGTGCAAGGAGCTGTCCAAGACGAAGATCAACAAGAGGAGGAAGTTCTCTGCCGCGGCAGAGAAAAGCCTCGTTTCTCTGCCGCGGCAGGAAAACCGACTAGGACTCTGCCACGGCAGAGCTAGTCTTGGTCGAGCCACTTGTGGCCGGTTTGTATCCAGGTTGGGTGGAACCGACTCGGGTTCTACCATAGGCCACCGCCCTTTGGACCCATAAATAGTTAGGGGCGTCGTAGATTAGGGTTAGACCACGTTAAAATATTTTGGAGTTGTTTCTTTCATAGAACCTCTGAAATTACCCTGTGTTCGAATTTACCAACTATAATTGAGTGGTGATCTGTTGTTCCATTGGGAATTAGTAGATTGCATACTACGTTCGTGGTCACGGCTGCGTGCGCAAGAGCGTGGTGTTGTGAATATCCTACAAGGTTTGAGAGCTGTTGCATTGGCATCAGGGATCGAGCGGGAGAGTTCATAGCTACAGGCTAGTTATCTATCATCCACCATCACCATCGACAAGTGCTTGCTGAGAAGATCGGACCACCCCATATCATCTTGGTATCAGATTTCCTTGTTGCCTTGGTAAGCAATCCACAATCCATCCATAGATTAGAGAGTGTTTTTACTCCTATCCAGAAAAAGCCCCACAAAAAGAGTTGTCATAGACTAGATTGCATCGTAGACGTGTAATAGTTGCTGGTCGTGTTCATCCTTTAGTTTAGATCTAGATATGTTTCTTCATAGTTTTGTTCTCTTGTTTTTAGTCGTTTGCCACCTTTGTTTTCCGCCACCATCAAGTCAGATCCGATCTACTCTAAGAGTCCTAGTCTTCTACTCTTGCCTGAGTCGGAATTAAAAAAAAAATACTTTCCAGGTTACCGAGTCTGCCACGGCAGGATTTCGGTGTCTTTTTCTGCCACGGCAGGACTTTCTGGGTTATCAAATCTGCCACGACAGGTTTTCTGCGTTTTTCTCTGCCACGGCAGGACTTTTTGAGTTACCAAGTTACAACTCTGAGGCGGCACGTTTTCTGGCAGTTTTGCTGCCGCCGTTCTGCCACGACACTATAATTACAAAGTGTGACCAATTTGCACTTTTCCAAAACCCTTAGCCACAGCCAATCTACTACATAGGTGTAGGAACTTGCCTATTGAGACTAGTTTCCGCTCCAACAGGCTGCTCTTAGGATTTTTGGTGCCGTACTTTGTAGTTGGCCATGTGTTATCTATAAAAAAAAGCAAGATAGCGGAAGGAAAAGTATCAAGCAAAGCTATCCTAAAGGAAAAAAAGTTGTATAAAAAAGGAGAATTTGAACAAGAGGCCTAGTGTTATCTTTGTGCACCGTTAGATTGAGCAATCTTGTGCCTGTTTACTTTGAGCTTTGCTAGTGTCTCTCGAGCGTAGTGCAACACCCTTCATAGTTGCATTGCCACGTTTTTCTCCACGTGTGTGTTTTTTGGGTATTTGTACGATCAGCACTAGGACTTGTTTGCGGGGTAGTTAGGATACCTTACCTACAGCTCCACCATAAATACCTTGTGTGCCTTGTGATCATTCTCTATACCTTTGATATTCACTTCATCACATCAAGTGCATCAGTCTTTGATTTCGTTGGTAGAGCATCTCTATTCACTTTGGAACGGTAAGATCTCCTTTCTTATTAGTTGTGAGTGAGCTGTGAGAGTTCCACCATACAGATTTTTTGATTTTGTGCACTAACCTACTGATCATGTCTTCTAGTGATGATGATGTTGTGATGCAGAAAAAGAAGGATGAGGAACTCGTCAATTGGCGTGAATATGACGCTTTGAAGTCCCACTTGACATGTGTGTTTACTCACACGACAGATGCCATTGACAAGAATCTCCAGGATATGAATGTGAGATTGGATCACCATGTTGGAACGGTTGATACTATTCAAACACAAGTGGCTACGCTCAATGTCAATGTCACCGCTTTGCAGCAGTCCATTGAGGGTTTGACAGCCGCTTTGCATCGAAGGGAAGAGCCTCAACATGATGACGCCTTTGATGATTTTGATGAGGGTAGCGCTGTGGATGCTGCTCCACATGTTGGCAGGGGACGTGCTATTCCCCCTGCCCATGCACCTGCTCATGGCCGTGGGTATGCTCCTCTCGGGCGTGCTCAACGTGTTCCCAACCAAACTGCTGATGATGGTTTGGGCAAGCCAAAATTCTCAATTCCTAAGTTTGATTGTTCCATTGATCCTGAAGACTACCTCACATGGGAGTTGAAGATTGAGAAACTCTGGCGCTTATTTGACTATCTAGAAGATAAGAAGGTCAAGCTTGCAGCATCTGAATTTGATGGTTATGCTTTGTGTTGGTGGGATGCTCTTGTGCAACATAGGAGGGAGGACAATGAACTTCCTGTGATGGATTAGCGCGAGATGAAGCAAATCATGAAAGCTCATTTTGTCCCAACCAATTACTTGCGTTCAGTTTTTGTTAAATTGATGCAACTGAAGCAAGGAACAATGACAGTTGATGAGTACTACATGGAGATGGAGATGCTTATGCAGTGTGCTAGAATTCGTGAGTCCATTGAGATGACCATGCAGCGATTCCTAAACAATTTGAAGTTACCAATCAAGAGCATCGTTCGTCATCACAAGTATGAGACCATGAATGAGTTGTTGCATCATGCTAGAGAGGCCGAATCCCAGTTGGCAGAAGAGGCGAAGACACGTACTCGTTTCTCATCCTCCAGCAGATTTTCGGCCAGACCTATTCCTCCTACAAAGCGTCACCACCGCTGTTCGATACACCATCGGCCAAACCAGCAAGTACACCTTCGTTTGGTTCTAATGCTCGGAAACCGCTGCTCCGCTGCTAGCTCGGGTTCAATATGTCTGCGTACTCGTGATGTGGTGTGCCACACTTGTGGTGGTAGAGGTCACTACAAGAAGGATTGTCCAAACAACAAGGTTATGTTTGTTAATGAATAAGGTGAAGTAGAAAGTGGAGATGAAGCTTCTGATGTTGATATTGATGTTGGCGAGGATGGTGCTGATGCATATGCTGAGCGTGCACCAACTATCGTCGTGTCTTCACGTGTACTTAGTGTGCAACCGGTTGAGGAATCCCAGCGTTGCAACTTGTTCCAAACAAAAGCTCTAGTTGGACCAAATAAAGCTTGCAAGGTCATTATTGATGGAGGTAGCTGCAGAAATCTTGCAAGTAAGGAATTATGTGCCAAACTAAATTTGACATACTTACCTCATCCCAAGCCATACTACATACAATGGTTGAGCAACAATGGTGAGATGAAGGTAAATCATATGGTACGAGTGAACTTTCAAATAGGGCCATACAAAGATTCTATTGATTTTGATGTGGTTCCTATGACTGTTTGTCACCTCCTATTGGGTCGGCCATGGCTCTATGATCGCCATGTGCAACACAATGGCCGAGCCAATACATATCACTTGGAATTCAAAGGAAGAATGATTACTATGCAGCCAATGACACCACAAGAAATTGTGAATGATTCTCGCCAGAAGATAGAGGTGAATTTGAAGGAAGATACTACCACTCGGCGAGATTGTGTGACAGCTGTTCCTGATGTAATTGAGCCTAAATTGAGTGATATAACGAAAAGTGAGAGAGTGCCTGGTTTATTGATATTAGCCACTAAGGAAGATATGAGAGAATTTCGTGAGGATCCTACAGCCATGCCACTTGTGCTCATGTATAAGGGCGAGGTATTGGTTTCTAACGACATGACCCCTGTTTCTCTTGGTGTCACTTCTATTTTGTAGGACTTTGGGGATGTATTTCCAAAAGATATACCCGCAGGCTTACCTCCATTGCATGGTATAGAACATCAAGTGGACCCGATTCCTGGCACTACACTTCCCAACCGTGCACCCTATAGGACAAATCCCGAAGAAACTAAGGAAATTCAGAAGCAAGTACAAGCGTTGCTGGATAAAGGGTACATTCGTGTCTCTCTTAGACCTTGTGCTGTTCCTGTTATTTTAGTTCCTAAGAAAGATGGTACTTGGCGCATGTGTGTTGATTGTAGAGCGATTAATAACATCATTATTCGATATCGTCATCCTATTCCACGCTTAGAGGATATGCTAGATGAATTGAGTGGTGCTGCTGTTTTCTCTAAAATTGACTTGCGTAGTGGATATCATCAAATTAGGATGAAAGAAGGGGATGAATGGAAAACTGCTTTCAAAACTAAATTCGGTTTGTATGAGTGGTTAGTTATGCCTTTTGGTCTTACTAATGCACCTAGTACTTTCATGCGTTTGATGAATCATGTTTTGAGAGAGTTTATTGGTCGTTTCGTGGTTGTTTACTTTGATGATATACTCATATACAGCCACACTGAATCTGAACATTGCACTCATATTAGACAAGTTTTGCAAGTGTTACGTGATAATAAACTATATGCTAATCTTGAGAAGTGTACATTTGCAAAAGATAAGGTCATATTCCTAGGATTTGTTGTTTCTAAACATGGAGTAGAGGTGGATCAATCTAAAATTGAATCAATTCAGAATTGGCCTACTCCAATAAATGTAAGTCAAGTGCGTAGTTTCCACGGTCTCGCTGGTTTCTATAGGCGCTTTGTGAAAGATTTTAGCACCATTGCTGCACCTTTGAATGATTTGACAAAGAAAGGTGTTCCTTTTATATGGGGCACGGCCCAAGACATAACTTTTGATACTTTGAAACGTTTGCTTACTTCTGCACCATTGCTTGCATTACCTGATTTTTCAAAGCAATTTGAAGTTGAATGTGATGCTAGTGGTATAGGCATAGGTGGCGTTTTGATGCAAGAGGGTCGGCCTATAGCTTATTTTTCTGAGAAATTGACTGGTGCTCGTTTGAATTATTCAATCTATGATAAAGAATTGTATGCACTTGTTAGAGTACTTGAGGTTTGGCAACATTATTTCCGGCCAAAGGAATTCATCATACATTCTGATCATGAAGCATTGAAATACTTGAAAGCTCAATCAAACTTGCATAGAAGATTAGCTAAATGGGTTGAGTTCATTGAGTCTTTTCCTTACATCATTAATTATAAGAAGGGAAAAGAAAATGTTGTTGCTGATGCTCTATCTAGGAAGAACATGCTATTAACCAATCTTGATGTTAAAATTCCTGGATTAGAAGCTATTTGTGCACTTTATGCAACTGACCATGATTTTGCTGAACCATATCGTTTGTGTGGTCTTAGAAACGCATGGGATAAGTATCATATATTTGATGGATATTTGTTTCGAGCTAACAAACTATGTATTCGTAATCGTCGCTATGCTTTGTTTTAGTGCAGGAATCATATGCTGGTGGTTTGATGGGTCACTTTGGGCGTGAGAAGACGTTGCTCATGCTTGCTGATCACTTTTATTGGCCCAAGATGAGGCGTGATGTGTACAGATTTGTGAGCCGATGTATTACATGCCACAAGTCGAAATCTAAGCTGAAGCCTCATGGTTTGTATACACCTCTCTCTGCACCTACTATTCCATGGGAAGACATTAGTATGGATTTTGTGCTAGGTCTACCTAAAACTCAGAGAGGTCATGATGCTATATTTGTGGTAGTAGATAGGTTCTCTAAGATGGCTCATTTTATTGCCTGCCACAAAAGCGACGATGCGTCGCATGTTGCTAACCTGTTTTTCAGGGACATCGTGAGATTACATGGAGTACCAAAGACGATTGTTTCTGACCATGATGTGAAGTTCATGAGCTACTTTTGGAAGACCTTATGGGGGAAGCTAGGAACGAAGTTGCTGTTCAGTACTACATGTCATCCCCAAACAGATGGTCAAACGGAGGTGGTGAATAGAACATTGTCACAGCTGCTAAGGACCATGATTAAAAAGAATCTGCGGGAGTGGGAAGAGTGTTTGCCACATGTTGAGTTTGCTTACAACAGGGCTGTGCATTCAACTATTCAGCTTTGTCCTTTTGAGGTGGTGTATGGTTTCATGCCATTGACGCCACTTGAAATGTTGCCTCTGCCATTACATGAGAGAGTTGATATGGCGGCATCAAAACGTGCTGATTATGTGAAGAAAATACATGAGAAGACTCGAGAGGCTATTGAGAAGAAAGGCAAGAACATTGCTCCTGCAAGGAATCAAACACGAAAAGAAGTGTTGTTCGAGCCTGGAGATATGGTTTGGGTGCATCTACGCAAGGATAGGTTCCCACTACTTCGAAAATCAAAATTGAAGCCACGTGGTGCTGGTCCTTACAAGGTGTTTGCCAAGATTAATGATAATGCCTACTTGGTTGATATACCTATTGAGGAGTTTGGTGGAGTTAGCAACAGTTTCAACATTGCTGATTTGTCACCATATGCTGGAGAAGACCTTGGAGCGTCGAGGTCGACGCCTTTTGAAGGGGGGGAGATGATGAGGACATCCCTACAATTACACCTACCCCAATTGCTAATGAAGTTGTTCCAATTGCAAAGAAGGATCAATCCAATGAGATAAGGATTGGACCAATCACAAGAGCTCGTGCCAAGCTACTAGAACAACATGTGAACTTGTTTCTTAATGAACCTGGTGTTTTAATTAATGAGAATTTTATACTACCTAAGTCTTTGAATTATTGTATGATCAGATACTTAGGAGAAGAAGGCATAGCACAGAGTGAGGAGCTGAAGGAACATGGCGTGTTGATTAATGAGGAATGCGCGAGGGACGAAGCGCAAGGAGCTGTCCAAGACGAAGATCAACAAGAGGAGGAAGTTCTCTGCCGCGGCAGAGAAAAGCCTCGTTTCTCTGCCACAGCAGGAAAACCGACTAGGACTCTACCACGGCAGAGCCAGTCTTGGCCGAGCCACTTATGGCCGGTTTGTATCCAGGTTGGGTGGAACCGACTCGGGTTCTACCATAGGCCGCCGCCCTTTGGACCCATAAATAGATGGGGGTGTCATAGATTAGGGTTAGACCATGTTAAAATATTTTGGAGTTGTTTCTTTCATAGAACCTCTGAAATTACCCTGTGTTCGAATTTACCAACTATAATTGAGTGTGATCTGTTGTTCCATTGGGAATTAGTAGATTGCATACTACCGTTCGTGGTCACGGCTGCGTGCGCAAGAGCGTGGTGTTGTGAATATCCTACAAGGTTTGAGAGCTGTTGCATTGGCATCAGGGATTGAGCGGGAGAGTTCATAGATACAGGCTAGTTATCTATCATCCACCATCACCATCGACAAGTGCTTGCTGAGAAGATCGGGCCACCCCATATCAAATGATGCATAGAGTAGTTGCGTGAAGTAGCACACCATCCAAGGAGGTATCAAATTGGCACGAGGAGAGGAGCGAGTTCACCTTAGCTTGTAGGAGTTTGGCTCGGGCACGAGTCATGGGTCCACTTGGGGGACTTGTTGATGTAGATGTAGGAGCGTCCGTAGGACGGGCTACATCAGCTCCCCCCCCTTGGGAAAGAGTTGTCCTCGACTCTTCATGGTTATCATCTTGAACATCTCCATGGTAGGGTGAGAGATCCTTGACATTGAATGTATTGCTTGCAAGGTACTTGGAGGTCGGTATGTCGATGATGTAGGCATTGTTGTTGATTCTTTTGAGGACCTTGAAGGGGCCATCTCCTCTTGGCTTGATCTTGGAGTAATGTTCCTTGGGGAAGCGGTCTTTGCTTAGGTGTATCCACACAAGGTCACCTTCTTCAAAGATCATCTCCTTCTTGTTCTTGTTTAACCTTGAAGCTTGGCGAAGGACTTGTTATTCGATAGTAGCTCTTGTTTCTTCATGAAGTTTCTTCATAGCTTGTGCGCGTTTCTCGATGTTGATGTTCGTGCGCTCATGGAGAGGTAGCGGTAGGATGTCGAGCGCGGTGAGGGGCTCGAAACCATAGACGATCATGAATGGACTCATCTTGGTTGTTGAGTGCTTAGCTCGATTGTAGGCAAACTCGGCGTGTGGAATGCATTCCTCCCAATCCTTGAGGTTTTTCTTGATCAACGCACGAAGGAGAGTTCCGAGGCTTCGGTTGACAACTTCGGTTTGGCCATCAGTTGAGGATGCGATGCGGATGAAAAGAGGAGCTTGACGCCGAACTTGGCCATGAGGGTCTTCCATCAGTAGCTCATGAATTTGACATCGCGATCGGAGACGATTGTTCTTGGCACACCGTGAGGACGGACGATTTCCCTGAAAAACAGATTTGCAACATGTGAAGCATCGTCGGTCTTATGGCACGGTATGAAGTGTGCCATTTTGGAAAAGCGATCCACAACAACAAAGATAGAATCATGACCATGCTTAGATGTAGGCAATCCTAACACGAAATCCATGCTAATGTCGGACCAAGGTGTATGAGGAATAGGCAATGGCATATAAAGACCATAAGGGTTAGCTTGTGACTTAGCTTGAACACATGTCGTGCATCGTCGAACGTAGCGCTCCACGTCACGCTTCATCTTGGGCCAAAAGTAGTGTTTGGAGAGCATGTCCAATGTCTTGTTGCGGCCAAAGTGACCCATGAGGCCTCCACCATGAGATTCTTGGAGAAGCAAAAGTTGAAGCGACGACTTCGGAATGCATTATTTGTTTTGTTTAAAAAGAAACACCTTATGCAAATAGAAATCATCAACTCCTTTGTCATTGGAGCACTTTGCGAAGATTGGTTCAAAGAACGGGTCGGAAGCATACAAAGATTTTATTTCCTCAAGACCCAACACGTTGATTTCAAGTCTCGTAAGAAGGCTTGTATGTTTGAGAGACAATGCATCCGCAACTACATTATCTTTGCCCTTCTTATACTTGACAATGTACGGAAAAGACTCCATGAACTCGACCCACTTAGCGTGTCTCTTACTCAAGTTGGCTTGGCCTTTGAGATATTTCAGCGACTCATGGTCCAAATTTATGATAAATTCCTTGGGCCATAGGCAGTGTTGCCAAACTTGAAGGACACGAACTAAGGCAAAAAGCTCTTTGTCATAAATTGGATAATTAAGGCGAGCACCATCAAGTTTATCGCTATGGTAGGCTATAGGACGTCAGTTTTGCATAAGGACTCCTCCAATGCCAATACCACTAGCATCACACTCTATCTCAAAAGTTTTTGTGAAGTCCGGTAATGCAAGGAGAGGTGCTTCGTTGAGCCTCTTTTTAAGTTCATCAAAAGCTTTTTGTTGTGCTTTGCCCCACACGAAGGTGACATTCTTTTTTGTCAACTCGTTGAGAGGACAAGAAATGGTTGAAAAGTCTTTCACAAAGCGACGATAGAAACCGGCCAACCCATGAAAACTTCGGAGATCACTCACATTTGTTGGGATGGGCCAATCTCGTATGTCCTTTACCTTGGAAACATCAACTTCAATTCCCTTCGAAGAAACGACAAATCCAACAAAAATCAACTTGTCTTTAGCAAAAAGTGCACTTGGGAAGATTAGCTAAAGCTTTTCATGTCGAAGGATTTGCAAAACTTCCTTGACATATGTTATATGGTCCACAAGTGATTTTCTATAAACAAGAATATCATCGAAATAGACAACAACACTTTTTCCAATGAGAGAACGCAAGATGTGATTCATAAGGCGCATGAAGGTGGATGGGGCATTCGATAAACCAAAGGGCATAACCAACCATTCATAGAGACCAAGTTTGGTCTTGAAGGCGGTTTTCCACTCATCACCTTCAGCCATGCGTATTTTATGGTAACCACTACGAAGATCAATTTTCGAAAAAATAGTGGCTCCACACAACTCATTAAGCATGTCATCGAGACGTGGTATGGGATGTCGATAACGCACGGTGATAGCATTGATTGGACGACAGTCCATGCATAACCGTAACGTATCATCCGTCTTTGAAACAAGAATCACGGGTACGACACTTGGACTAGTGCTAACTTGGATCAAACCTTTGGAGTCGAGTTGGTTGATTTGACGTTCGATCTCCTTCGTCTCCTCCGAGTTTGTGCGGTAGGTGGCACGGTTTGGAAGAGGTGCACCGGGGATGAGGTCAATGCGATGTGCGATGCTGCGAAGAGGAGGTAGTCCATGTGGGAGCTCTTCGGGGAACACATCCTTGAATTCCTGCAAAACACTCATCAAAGATGGAGGAACATTGGTTAATTCATTAGTTCCTTGCGCTAGTCCCTTGCAAAGGAGGACATAGTGCAAGATGGATGGGTTGTTCCGAACATCTCTCATCTTACTTTTGGTGGCAAGGAGAACACTCTTAGTTTTTCCACTCGAGTTTGGCTTGTGGCTCTCACTCACTATGAGGTGGTTCTCTCTCTCACCGCTCTTCTCACAAGTAGGTGTTGTGCATTGCGCCCTCGCTAAATCCTTTGCATTGTCCGCAATTATTTGGCTAGGAGTCATCGGTTGCAAAACACATGTTTTGTTGAGCCATTTGAAGGTGTATACATTGGTGCGACCATCATTTTGAGCAGCCTTGTCAAATTGCCACGGTCGACCAAGAAGCATGTGGCAAACTGTCATAGGAACCACATCACACTCCACCGTATCTTTGTAAGGACCAATGGCGAAGGAGACCGATACGGTATGCTTTATCTTCACGGACCCTTGGTCACTTAGCCATTGCACGTGGTAGGGGTGCTTGTGCGGATGGAGGGTAAGGTTGAGCTTCTCACACAACTTGGTGCTAGCAAGGTTGTGGCAACTCCCTCCGTCAATGATCACCTTGATAGATTTGCCATTGATGCCGGCTCGTGTTTGGAAGATATTGGAGCATTGGTCTTCATGCTCTTATGCTTGAGTGGTCAAGATCCTTGTGACGACAAGCGATGGACTTGCGTCATGTTCACACATGAGGAGTTCTTGATCATCTTCCACTCGTTGCCTTGCCATTGCTTCCTTGAGACGGACATCAAATTCATCTTCACTCAAGTACTCTTCATCACCATTGTCGTGGATGAACAAGACTTTCTTCTTTCCACATTCGGCCGACTTGTGTCCTTTACCTCCACACTTGTAGCATTCACCATTGAAGGGTGTATCACTCTTTGTTTGTTTGCCACTTGGGGGCAGTTTTCCTTGAGGAAGTGTGGGCTTGAAGGAAGGCTTGGAGGTACTTGAGGAGCTTCCACTAAAAGTTGTTGGTGTAGCGGTTGAAGCTTGCTTGTAGGTGAAGTACATCTTGGGCTTGTTGTACTTGATATCCTCTTCCACTTGACGTTCAGCCTTTGTTGCGATGTGCACAAGCTCAACCATGGTGTTGTATGTTTGGAACTCGACGATGCGTTTGATGGGATGGTTCAAGCCAATAAGGAAACATGCCATTGTTTGCTCCATGCGCTCATCAATGTTGGCGCGAATCAAGTTGAGTTCCATTTCCTTGAAGTATTCTTCCACGGTCTTTGTCCCTTGACGAAGCGATTGAAGGTTGTTGAAGAGGTCACGCGTGTAATGCGCGGGGACAAAGCGGGATCTCATATGAGCCTTCATGTCATGCCAAGTTGTGATTGGTGTGTCTTGCCTTGCATCATGAGCAACTTGAACTTGTTCCCACCAAAGGTTGGCGTAATCATCAAACTCAAGTGAAGCCATGGCAACCATCTTCTCGTTGCTTTAGTTGTGCATGCGGAAGATCTTGTCGACTTTGAGTGCCCATGAGAGGTATTCTTCGGGGTCATTAGATCCGGTAAACTTGGGCATTGTGAACTTGAGCTTGCCGAAAGTTTCTTCATCATTGCGGTCATTGCGACGATCTTGGTGACCTTGTTGATGCTCTTGTGGTTGATGCGGTGGAACTTGGTTCTCGTGACCTTGTTGCGGAGCTTGCTCTTGATATTGTTGGTGAGGAGCTTGCTCTTGATCTTGGCGCGGTTGTTGACGGTGTTGAGGCACTTGGGCCCCATGAGGTTGTTGAGGATGTGGAGCCTCATGACACGGTTGATGATGAAGGCGAGGCTCATTCCTTGGTTGGTGATGTTGGTTAGGCACATTGGCCTCACGGCGAAGAACATGGTCATGAGCCTCTTGACGTGGTGGGCGTCGCTCAACTTGTATCACTTGACGCTCCAAGTTTTGTTGAGGTGGGGGAGGCGCCTCGTGATGACCATGGTGTCGGTGTGGACGTTCATGTCGTTGATGACGAGGAGGAGGATCTTGGAGAGCGTCACGTCGATGACCAGCTTGATTCTCCAAATTGGAGTCATCACTTGTTGTGTCAAGTATGTGTCGCAGTCGGTGGTGGTAGACTTGCGGTTGCACTTGCGGTTCTTCTTGTGGTTGCTCTTGTTGGATCACTAATGCCCTTGCGTGATGACGGTGTGCTTCTTGCCTTGCTCTTGGCCTTGAAGAGAAATCACCATCATAGCTTGACGTTGCGGCGTGCCGTGGGGAAGGTACATAGTTCGAAGAACTTCCATCTTCAACCACGGGGGCATCATTGTGTCTTGCAGCACTTGGATGTATGATGAGGACATCCCTACAATTACACCTACCCCAATGACTACTGAAGATGCTACAACTGTTGCAAGAAAGGATCGGTCCAATGAGATTAGAATTGGACCTATTACAAGAGCTCGTGCTAAGCTACTTGAACAACAGGTGAATTTACTCCTAAACGAATCTGGTACTTTGATTGATGAGAACTTTATACTGCCTAAGTCTATGTATTTATGTATGATCAGGTTCGCTGGAGAAACAAGCATGGCGCGAGGAGAAGGGCTACAAGAGAAGCCCAACATGATGATCGCCCAAGGATGCGCGAGGGAGGAGCGGGAGGAAGGCGGAATACAAGCAAGGGAGATCACCGAAGAGAAGGAACGTTCCATTCGGACAGACAGAAGTCCTGAAATTCAAACGGACGTGGATTCCTCATACGAACTCCAAATGAAGCAAATAAGCACTTGTTGGATAGATAATTCCAAGATCTTTCCAATGAGTACTTACACGTCTAAAAGACCCCGGATAATCCGGCCTCCACACCCTGGATAATCCGGCCCTGCTTTGGAGATTCTGCAAAGGACTTCATGTGCGACGTTCAGTACCGGGGCGTATATTTGACCGGACTTTTCCCCCAGAAAATCCGCCCCTCTTAGACCGGATAATCCGGCCCAAAAAGTTCCCATCAGATCCGGACGGATCTGACTGTATCAGACACGTTTTTGTTTCGCATTTTTCGGACGTTCCGGTGGCCATATAAGCCTGGGAACGCCCTCTAGTTTAGGTGAGACCATGTTAAAACTATTTTGGAGTTGTCCAAGACGAAGATCAACAAGGGGAGGAAGTTCTCTGCTGCAGCAGAGAAAAGCCTCGTTTCTCTGCCACGGCAGGCTACCGCGGCAGGAAAACCGACTAGGACTCTGCCACGGCAGAGCCAATCTTGGCCGAGCCACTTGTGGCCGGTTTGTATCCAGGTTGGGTGGAACCGATTCGGGTTCTACCATAGGCCGCCGCCCTTTGGACCCATAAATAGATGGGGGCATCGTAGATTAGGGTTAGACCACGTTAAAATATTTTGGAGTTGTTTCTTTCATAGAACCTCTGAAATTACCCTGTGTTCGAATTTACCAACTATAATTGAGTGTGATCTGTTGTTCCATTGGGAATTAGTAGATTGCATACTACCGTAAGTAGTCACGCGTGCGCAAGAGCGTGGTGTTGTGAATATCCTACAAGGTTTGAGAGCTGTTGCATTGGCATCAGGGATCGAGCGGGAGAGTTCATAGCTACAGGCTAGTTATCTATAATCCACCATCACCATTGACAAAGTGCTTGCTGAGAAGATCGGGCCACCCCATATCAGAGAGAGTGCATGGTTTATTGATATTAGCCACTAAGGAAGATATGAGAGAATTTCGTGAGGATCCTATAGCCATGCCACTTGTGCTAATGTATAAGGGCGTGGTATTGGTTTCTAATGACATGGCCCCTGTTTCTCTTGGTGTCTCTTCTATTTTGCAGGACTTTGGGGATGTATTTCCAAAAGATGTACCCGCCGGCTTACCTCCATTGCATGGTATAGAACATCAAGTGGACCCGATTCCTGGCACTACACTTCCCAACCGTGCACCCTATAGGACTAATCCCGAAGAAACTAAGGAAATTCAGAAGCAAGTACAAGCGTTGCTGGATAAAGGGTACATTCGTGTTTCTCTTAGCCCTTGTGCTGTTCCTGTTATTTTAGTTCCTAAGAAAGATGGTACATGGCGCATGTGTGTAGATTGTAGAGCGATTAATAACATCACTATTCGATATCGTCGTCCTATTCCACGTTTAGAGGATATGTTAGATGAATTGAGTGGTGCTGCTGTTTTCTCTAAGATAGACTTGCGTAGTGGTTATCATCAAATTAGGATGAAAGAAGGGGATGCGTGGAAAACTGCTTTCAAAACAAAATTTGGCTTGTATGAGTGGTTAGTCATGCCATTTGGTCTTACTAATGCACCTAGTACATTTATGCGATTAATGAATCATGTTTTGAGAGATTTTATTGGTCGTTTTGTGGTTGTTTACTTTGATGATGTACTTATATACAAACACAACGAAACTGAACATTGCACTCATATTCGACAAGTTTTGCAAGTGTTGCGTCATAATAAATTGTATGCTAATCTTGAGAAGTGCACATTTGCAAAAGATAAGTTCATATTCCTAGGATTTGTTGTATCTAAGCATGGAGTAGAGGTTGATCAATCTAAAATTGAATCAATTCAGAATTGGCCTACTCCCATGAATGTAAGTCAAGTGCGTAGTTTCCACGGTTTAGCTGGTTTCTATAGGTGCTTTGTGAAAGATTTTAGCACCATTGCTGCACCTTTGAATGATTTGACAAAGAAAGGTGTTCCTTTTGTATGGGGCGCGGCCCAAGACATTGCATTTGATACATTGAAACGTTTGCTTATACGCACCATTACTTGCATTACCTGATTTTTCGAAGAAATTTGAAGTTGAATGTGATGCTAGTGGTATAGGCATAGGTGGCGTTTTGATGCAAGAGGGTAGGACTATAGCTTATTTTTCTAAGAAATTGACTGGTGCTCGTTTGAATTATTCAATCTATGATAAAGAATTGTATGCACTTGTTAGAGTACTCGAGGTTTGGCAACATTATTTGTGGCCAAAGGAATTCATCATACATTCTGATCATGAAGCATTGAAATACTTGAAAGCTCAATCAAACTTGCATAGAAGATTAGCTAAATGGGTTGAGTTCATTGAGTCTTTTCCTTACATCATTAATTATAAGAAGGGAAAAGAGAATGTTGTTGCTGATGCTCTATCTAGGAAGAACATGCTATTAACCAATCATGATGTTAAAATTCCTGGATTAGAAGCTATTTGTACACTTTATGCAACTGACCATGATTTTGCTGAACCATATCGTTTTTGTGCACTTAGAAACGCATGGGATAAGTGGCTATTTGTTTCGAGCTAACAAAGTATGTACATCATGGCTATTTGTTTCGACCACTTTATACATCATGGCTATTTGTTTCGACCACTTTATACATCATGGCTATTTGTTTCGAGCTAACAAACTATGTATTCTAGAATCGTCGTTGCATTTGTTCTTAGTGTAGGAATCACATGCTGGTGGTTTGATGGGTCACTTTGGGCGTGAGAAGACGTTTATCATGCTTGCTGATCACTTTTATTGGCCTAAGATGAGGCGTGATGTGTACAGATTTGTGAGCCGATGTATTACATGCCACAAGTCAAAATCTAAGCTGAAGCCTCATGGTTTGTATACACCTCTTTATGCACCTACTACTCCATGGGAAGACATTAGTATGGATTTTGTGCTAGGTCTACCTAAAACTCAGAGAGGTCATGATTCTATATTTGTGGTAGTGGATAGGTTCTCTAAGATGGCTCATTTTATTGCACTACAAAAGCGCGATAACGTCGCATGTTGCTAACCTGTTTTTCAGGGACATCGTGATATTACATGGAGTACCAAAACGATTGTTTCTGACCGTGATGTGAAGTTCATGAGCTACTTTTGGAAGACCTTATGGGGGAAGCTAGGAACGAAGCTGCTATTCAGTACTACATGTCATCCCCAAACAAATGGTCAAACGGAGGTGGTGAATCGAACATTGTCACAGCTGCTAAGGACCATGATTAAAAAGAATCTGCGGGAGTGGGAAGAGTGTTTGCCACATGTTGAGTTTGCTTACAACAGGGTGGTGCATTCAACTACTCAGGTTTGTCCTTTTGAGGTGGTGTATGGTTTCAAGCCATTGACGCCACTTGATATGTTGCCTCTGCCATTACATGAGAGAGTTGATATGGAGGCATCAAAACGTGCTGAATATGTGAGGAAAATACATGAGAAGACTCGAGAGGCTATTGAGAAGAAAGGCGAGAACATTGCTGCTGCATGGAATCAAGCAAGGAAAGAAGTGTTGTTCGATCCTGGAGATATGGTTTGGGTGCATTTGCGCAAGGATAGGTTCCCACTACTTCGAAAGTCAAAATTGAAGCCATGTGGTGCTGGTCCTTACAAGGTGTTAGCCAATATTAATGATAACGCCTACTCGGTTGATATACCTATTGAGGAGTTTGGTGGAGTTAGCAAAAGCTTCAACGTTGCTGATTTGTCACCATATGCTGGAGAAGACCTTGGAGCGTCGAGGTCGACGCCTTTTGAAGGGGAGATGATGAGGACATCCTACAATTACACCTACCCCAATGACTCTTGAAGATGCTACAACTGTTGCAAGAAAGGATCAGTCCAATGAGATTCGAACTGGACCTATTACAAGAGCTCGTGCTAAGCTACTTGAACAACAGGTGAAATTACTCCTAAACAAATCTGGTACTTTGATTGATGAGAACTTTATACTGCCTAAGTCTATGCATTTATGTATGATCAGGTTCGCTGGAGAAACAAGCATGGTGCGAGGAGGAGAAGGGCTACAAGAGAAGCCCAACATGATGATCGCCCAAGGATGCGCGAGGGAGGAGCGGGAGGAAGGCGCAATACAAGCAAAGGAGATCACCGAAGAGAAGGAACGTTCCATTCGGACAGATAGAAGTCCTGAAATTCAAACAGACGTGGATTCCTCATACGAACTCCAAATCAAGCCAATAAGCACTTGTTGGATAGATAATTCCAAGATGTTTCCAATGAGTACTTCCACGCCTAAAAGACACCGGATAATCCAGCCCCCACACCCCGGATAATCTGGCCCTGCTTTGGAGATTCTGCAAAGGACTTCGTGCGCGACGTTCAGTACCGGGGCGGATATTTGACCGGATTCTCCCCCCGGATAATCCGGCCCTCTTAGACCGGATAATCCGGCCCAAAAAGTTCCCATCAGATCCGGACGGATCTGACTGTATCAGACACGTTTTCGTTTCGCATTTTTCGGACGTTCCGGTGGCCATATAAGCCTAGGAACGCCCTCTAGTTTAGGTGAGACCACGTTAAAACTATTTTGGAGTTGTTTCTTTCATAGAACCTCTGGAATTACCCTATGTTCGAATCTACCAACTATAATTGAGTGTGGTCTGTTGTTCCATTGGGAATCAGTAGATTGCATACTACCATTCGTGGTCACGGCTGCGTGCGCAAGAGCGTGGTGTTGTGAATATCCTACAAGGTTCGAGAGCAGTTGCATTGGCATCAGGGATCGAGCGGGAGAGTTCAAAGCTATAGGCTAGTTATCTATCATCCACCATCATCACCGCCATCCGCTTACTGAGAAGATCGGGCCACCCCATATCAATGTAGATCTTGTTGAGGGGGTGCATGACGACGCGATGAGCTTGAAGAGCTTGATGCGCATGAACGTGGCCTTGCCATACCGTCGATGAGGCGTCGAAGATTGTCATTTGTTTTGGCAACGGAGCGTTGGAGTGCTTCATTTTGGTGGCCGAAGTTGTGATGCATTGCATGCATTTATCGTTCGAGGCCATCGAAGCAGTTGAACTCGGCTTGCGTCTCACCAAATTGTTCATCTTATCGCGTCTCAAGGGCTTGGCAACGTTCACGGAACTCTTGTCGAATGATGAAGTGACTTGCGCGTGTCATGTACGGTCCTTGATCTTCTTCTTGGGGGGGTGGTTGGCTCGACTCACCGTGCCTATCCATCGTGCAAAACACACAGGTATTGTATATGGAAGTGGAATATGGTGGTGTTAGCCATGTACCTCACCTCGGAGATTGCACCAAACTAGAAACCACAAGTGAGAGCTATAAGCATGCAAAGTGGAATTGCAAAGAAAAACTCACACTAAAGAAAGAACTAACTCTCAAAAGCTTGTCGGTGTTAGGTTAGGATTGTGGAATGCCAAAGAACCAACCAAAATAAAAGGGATAGTCAAATGTGGGTAAAATCCAACAAAACTCAAGTCAAAGGCGAAGGTCAACAATTCAAAAGGGGCGACGGGAACCTACGACTATATACACACACGTGGAGATAGTTGGGATTGACATGACTATGAAAATGAGCAAACAAAATGTCCTAACGAAGACTAAGCTTGTTGTCGTGCCAATGCAAGGAGAGACCGTGGCTCATTTGCAAAGAGGAAAAATGAGCAACGGATTTGTGCACTTGCCTTGGGTGCTCTTCTTTCTCTCTTGCTTACAAGCTTTGAGACTCTCTTTTGCAAGGGGAGACTATTTTTCTTTTTCTTTTTCTTTGTATCTTTTTCTTTTTTTTTTGCTCTCCCTTGATGCTACCTAGTCACAGTTGATATTGCTCTTCCACTCTCACTATCCAAGGACAAATGCACAATGCTCAAGCAAACACAAGATGAGCCACTCTCATGGGATAAGTACACACAAAGGAAGATAGGGGTTAACAAGGTGACGCAAGTTATACCTTCGTTGGTGATGATGAACTTGGCGTTGGTGGTGCGGGATGATGTTCGTGGGTCGTGGTGTCGATGAGCACGGGGTTTGTTGAAGCGGAAGCTTGCTGTTAGTTGGCGACACGCACACGGGCACAAACAAACAAGAGGAAATTAGCCAATGCAAGATTAGAGGCAAAGCTGTCAAAATCGGGCGTCAGGGCCGGAGACTCCGGGTTTCAGGCCGAAACTCAGTTCAGGCCGGAGACTCCGGAGGGGGTAGGCCGGAGACTCCGGTGTAGGCCAGAGACTCCGGTGTGCAGGCCGGAGACTCCGGTCTAGAGTCAGATCGTGAACTGCACGTGTTCTTGAGCAGAAATCCATGCCTTGTGTCCTCAAATCCGCGAAAAATTGGCCAAATTAGGCTGGGAAAATGCAGGATAAAGCTGGACCAACTCCTAAGACAAGGATTGGTCGGATCAAAACCACAAATAACACTCCAAATCAAGAGATCGATCCAAAGGCAAATTTGGGCTATTTTTGGGGGGGGGGATTTTCGAATTTTTGGTGGATAGAAGAAGAAATTTTGGGGGGGATTTTTGAATTTTTGGTGGATAGAAGAAAAATTCGTGAGCAACGAAGCTCTTGATACCAATATGTTGAGGGCAAACCTCTAGGGTGGCCAGATCTTTCACGATTCCCTTTCAAATCGAGGATGGAGTGCGGGGAGAGGAGGGGAGGAAGAACACGATGAGCATGCATCGAAGAACGCCGAAGCACACACACAAAACCACGATAAACACCAATAGCTCACGCGGTGACGGTCCGCCAATCCTAGGATCGGTGTCAGGGACGACTCTCTCTCGAACCGGCACAAATGAGATGGGAGACTCGGTGAGATCTTGACATCTTGGCAAAGGGACACCAATGCCAAGGCCTTGTACAACGCGGAGGCACGATGCAAACTCCAACGAGGTTTGGGGTTATTGGTGCTCCTTGGTCAAGAAGCATGAGGCAAGAACTAGATAGATCCACAAAGGGGTTTCCACTAATTCCAATATCATGCCTAGGGTTTACAATGGAGGTAGGGGACTATATATAGGCCAGCCACTTAAACATGGGTACTTTAGGAATAAAATACAAGTTCTGGACGGACTAAAGTACATGGGCGAGCCCAAAGGCCTTTCATGCTGGCGTCGGTGGACCGGAGACTACAGTGTGGTGGACCGGAGACTACGGTCTAGGCTAGAGATCAGTCGTCTCCGGACTAGCCTCCGGAGGGGCCTTCAGATTGTCTCAGGGCCCGGCGTAGGGGTTAGACCGAAGAGTGGGCCAGAGTCTCCGGGGTCTTCAGGCCGGAGACTTTGGTGGACCGGAGACTCCGGTGTGCACAGACCGGAGACTCCAGTCTGAGCAGCTCCAGCGGCTCCTGCTTCACGCTCTGCTCCTTGTTCTCCATGCTTGGGTGCTTGGTGATGTGCCAAGGCTTCGCACCTGATGATGCATAGAGTAGTTGCGTGAAGTAGCATACCATCCAAGGAGGTATCAAATTGGCACGAGGAGGGGAGCGAGTTCACCTTAGCTTGTCGGAGTTTGGCTCGGGCACGAGTCATGGGTCCACTTGGGGGACTTGTTGGTGTAGATGTAGGAGCATCCGTAGGATGGGCTGCATCAGACCAAATCCGACTCACCTTTAGTAGTAGTTCTGGCAGTGATTCCCAGCTGGACAAAACCCTACCTTGATTTCTTGGTAGATGGAAAATTACCCGAAGACGAGGTTCTGAGCCGGCAGATCGTCCGACGAGCAAAAACCTATACAATAATAAATGGTGAGATCTATAAGCGGAGTGTATCTAGGGTATTTCAATGCTCCGTATCTCCGGAAGAAGGAGTGGAAATCTTAAGGGAGATCCACGAAGGCGGATGCGGCCATCATGCTGCAGCCAAATCTTTAGTGGCAAAAGCTTTCAGACACGGATTTTTCTGGCTCACATCCAAGGCAGATGCCCAACGGCTGGTCAAGACGTGCAAAGGCTTCCCAAAGTACGCCAAACAAGCTCATGTTCTAGCTGATCAGCTGTGAACAATCTCGATAACATGGCCCTTTGCGGTCTGGGGGCTTGACATGGTAGGAATATTTAAATGGGCTCCAAGTGGATATACTCACCTGTTATGGGGTAACCCCGTAGGTGGCCCGATCTTCACGGATCTCGTGGTTAAATCGATGGGAAAGCGAGGGGAAAGGGAGAAGGTAGCGGAGGCGGATGCACACCTCGCGAAGAACACGATGACCACATGCAAAACTCACATGATACAAGGCCGATTGCTCCAATCGGTGGCCACCGGTCCGATAGAATCCTCGTAGGGAAAGATCGGTCAACATGCTCCCTCGATCGCATGCGGAGAGGGAAGAACACCTTGGAGAGGGTCTTGACGTCTTAGCAAAGGGACACCGATGCCAAGGCCTTAACAAGGAGGCGATGCAAACTCCAACAAGGTGGTGACGATAGTCGATCCCCTTTGGTAGAAGGGGATGAGGCAAAACTAGAGATTCCACAAAGGGGGTTGTCTTTAGTCTATCATCTATGCCTAGGGTTACATGAGGGGGTGGGGGCAATATATATAGGCCAGCCACTAGTTCAAGGGTACTTTAGGAATAAAAGGGGAAACTCTGGGCAGACTAAGGGGTACATGGGCCAAAGGCCCAGCTAGAGCCGTGAGCCCGCACGCCTGTGCCGGAGACTTGGTGTGGTCCGAGAATCCAGTCTAGGCCGGAGACTCAGTCAGGCTAGAGACTCCAGTCTCTCGGTCCGTCTCGAGTGGCATGACCGCCCTTGAGCTCGATCTGGGGTCGGTCCAGATGGGTCCGAGACTCCGGTATCTGTCTGGAGACTCCGGTGTCTTCAGGCCGGAGACTCTGGTGTGTGTAGGCCGGAGACTCTGGTGCTCCAGCTGCTGCTTCTTCCGTCTTCTCTTCCAAGCCTCCGTCTTGTCGGGCTTGGTGCTCCAGGCTTCCTCCCATGCCTTCGTACTTGTCGGTATGAACCTATCATGAATACATGACGGAGTATGAAGTAGTATACCATTCAATGGGGTAAGAAGTGGGCTCGCATAGAGGAACGGATTCACCTTTGGAGTCCATGACGACTTGGCATATGTTGGAGACCATGATGTGGTAATGATCAAAGGTTGGGCTACATCATCTCCCCTCCCTTCAAAAGAGTCGTCCTCGACTCTACACGCTCATTAATATGGGGTGGCTCGATCTTATCAGCAAGCTCTTGTCGATGGTATGGTGGATGGTAGATAACTAGTGCGTAGCTATGATCTCTCCCGCTCGATCCTTGATGCCAGTGCAACAGATCTCGAACCTTGTAGGATATTTACAACACCACACTCTTGCGCACGCAGCCGTGACCACGAACGGTAGTATGCAATCTACTAATTCCCAATGGAACAACAGATCACACTCAATTATAGTTGTAGAATTCGAACACAGGGTAATTTCAGAGGTTCTATGAAAGAATCAACTCCAAAATATTTTAACGTGGTCTAAAACCCTAACTACGACGGCTACGGAGGTTTATATGAGGGCTGGGGCGTCCTCCCCTCTAAACGGTGCTAAAAACAGCCATATCTTGGCCCAAACTGGCCCGGTTTGACTCAAACTGATACATACCGACCCATAGATGAGTTCGGCTTACTTGGTGCGCAGGCCATATGTCGTGGTGCACCTCAAACGTGTCCTGGCGCGCCACATATCTCTCTTGATCATGCTTGCTCTCCTTATTGCCTCCTAATGCATCTTCCATCTCTCGGTCGCCTTCCTCCCTCTCCTCCCGCTGGTGCTAGTCCGATAGATGCCAAATCTAGTGAAACAATATCACCATGATTTAGGTAGTATAAAGCTCTTATAAATCAAAGTATCATGTCCAACTAGGAACGAATTCACCTTGTGATATTTTCCAACGAGGCTCAATATTTCTTTCCAGTTCAAACACTCGAAATCAGCATGATCCATGATTGTATCCTCATCATCCTCCCTTTCTTCAAGAAAAGCCGTCCTCGGAGTTGGGTAAGCTGAAAGTGGAAGAAACAAAAAGAATAACGTGTACGCAAAGTATATATAAGATGATATGGGGTGTCCCGATCTTCTCAGCAAGCTCTTGTCGATGGTGATGGTATATGGAAGATAACTAGTGCGTAGCTATGATCTCTCCTGCTCGATCCCTGATGCCAGTGCAATAGCTCTCGAACCTTGTAGGATATTCACAACACCACACTCTTGCGCACGCAGCCGTCGACCACGAACGGTAGTATGCAATCTACTAATTTCCAATGGAACAACAGATCACACTCAATTATAGTTGTAGAATTCGAACACAGGGTAATTTTAGAGGTTCTATGAAAGAATCATCTCCAAAATATTTTAACATGGTCTAAAACCCTAACTCTGGCTACGGAGGTTTATATGAGGGCTGGGGCGTCCTCCCCTCTAAACGGGCCTAAAAACAGCCATATCTTGGCCCAAACTGACCCGGTTTGACTCACACTGATACATACCGACCCATAGATGAGTTCGGCTTACTTGGTGCGCAGGCCATATGTCGTGGTGCACCTCAAACTTGTACTGGCACACCACATATCTCTCTTGATCATGCTTGCTCTCCTTATTGCCTCCTAATGCATCTTCCATCTCTCGGTCGCCTTCCTCCCTCTCCTCCCGCTGGCGCTAGTCCGATAGATGCCAAATCTAGTCAAACAATAACACCATGATTTAGGTAGTATAAAGCTCATATAAATCAAAGTATCATGTCCAACTAGGAACGAATTCACATTGTGATATTTTTCAACGAGGCTCAATATTTCTTTCTAGTTCAAACACTCGAAATCAGAACATCAAGTGGACCCGATTCCTGGCACTACACTTCCCAACCGTGCACCCTATAGGACTAATCCCGAAGAAACTAAGGAAATTCAGAAGCAAGTACAAGCGTTGCTGGATAAAGGGTACATTCGTGTTTCTCTTAGCCCTTGTCTTTGTTCTGTTATTTTAGTTCCTAAGAAAGATGGTACATGGCGCATGTGTGTAGATTGTAGAGCGATTAATAACATCACTATTCGATATCGTCGTCCTATTCCACGTTTAGAGGATATGTTAGATGAATTGAGTGGTGCTGCTGTTTTCTCTAAGATAGACTTGCGTAGTGGTTATCATCAAATTAGGATGAAAGAAGGGGATGCGTGGAAAACTGCTTTCAAAACAAAATTTGGCTTGTATGAGTGGTTAGTCATGCCATTTGGTCTTACTAATGCACCTAGTACATTTATGCGATTAATGAATCATGTTTTGAGAGATTTTATTGGTCGTTTTGTGGTTGTTTACTTTGATGATGTACTTATATACAAACACAACGAAACTGAACATTGCACTCATATTCGACAAGTTTTGCAAGTGTTGCGTCATAATAAATTGTATGCTAATCTTGAGAAGTGCACATTTGCAAAAGATAAGTTAATATTCCTAGGATTTGTTGTATCTAAGCATGGAGTAGAGGTTGATCAATCTAAAATTGAATCAATTCAGAATTGGCCTACTCCCATGAATGTAAGTCAAGTGCGTAGTTTCCACGGTTTAGCTGGTTTCTATAGGTGCTTTGTGAAAGATTTTAGCACCATTGCTGCACCTTTGAATGATTTGACAAAGAAAGGTGTTCCTTTTGTATGGGGCGCGGCCCAAGACATTGCATTTGATACATTGAAACGTTTGCTTACTTCTGCACCATTACTTGCATTACCTGATTTTTCGAAGAAATTTGAAGTTGAATGTGATGCTAGTGGTATAGGCATAGGTGGCGTTTTGATGCAAGAGGGTAGGACTATAGCTTATTTTTCTAAGAAATTGACTGGTGCTCGTTTGAATTATTCAATCTATGATAAAGAATTGTATGCACTTGTTAGAGTACTCGAGGTTTGGCAACATTATTTGTGGCCAAAGGAATTCATCATACATTCTGATCATGAAGCATTGAAATACCTTAAAGCTCAATCAAACTTGCATAGAAGATTAGCTAAATGGGTTGAGTTCATTGAGTCTTTTCCTTACATCATTAATTATAAGAAGGGAAAAGAGAATGTTGTTGCTGATGCTCTATCTAGGAAGAACATGCTATTAACCAATCATGATGTTAAAATTCCTGGATTAGAAGCTATTTGTACACTTTATGCAACTGACCATGATTTTGCTGAACCATATCGTTTTTGTGCACTTAGAAACGCATGGGATAAGTGGCTATTTGTTTCGAGCTAACAAAGTATGTACATCATGGCTATTTGTTTCGACCACTTTATACATCATGGCTATTTGTTTCGACCACTTTATACATCATGGCTATTTGTTTCGAGCTAACAAACTATGTATTCTAGAATCGTCGTTGCATTTGTTCTTAGTGTAGGAATCACATGCTGGTGGTTTGATGGGTCACTTTGGGCGTGAGAAGACGTTTATCATGCTTGCTGATCACTTTTATTGGCCTAAGATGAGGCGTGATGTGTACAGATTTGTGAGCCGATGTATTACATGCCACAAGTCAAAATCTAAGCTGAAGCCTCATGGTTTGTATACACCTCTTTATGCACCTACTACTCCATGGGAAGACATTAGTATGGATTTTGTGCTAGGTCTACCTAAAACTCAGAGAGGTCATGATTCTATATTTGTGGTAGTGGATAGGTTCTCTAAGATGGCTCATTTTATTGCCTGCCACAAAAGCGACGATGCGTCGCATGTTGCTAACCTGTTTTTCAGGGACATCGTGATATTACATGGAGTACCAAAACGATTGTTTCTGACCGTGATGTGAAGTTCATGAGCTACTTTTGGAAGACCTTATGGGGGAAGCTAGGAACGAAGCTGCTATTCAGTACTACATGTCATCCCCAAACAAATGGTCAAACGGAGGTGGTGAATCGAACATTGTCACAGCTGCTAAGGACCATGATTAAAAAGAATCTGCGGGAGTGGGAAGAGTGTTTGCCACATGTTGAGTTTGCTTACAACAGGGTGGTGCATTCAACTACTCAGGTTTGTCCTTTTGAGGTGGTGTATGGTTTCAAGCCATTGACGCCACTTGATATGTTGCCTCTGCCATTACATGAGAGAGTTGATATGGAGGCATCAAAACGTGCTGAATATGTGAGGAAAATACATGAGAAGACTCGAGAGGCTATTGAGAAGAAAGGCGAGAACATTGCTGCTGCATGGAATCAAGCAAGGAAAGAAGTGTTGTTCGAGCCTGGAGATATGGTTTGGGTGCATTTGCGCAAGGATAGGTTCCCACTACTTCGAAAGTCAAAATTGAAGCCATGTGGTGCTGGTCCTTACAAGGTGTTAGCCAATATTAATGATAACGCCTACTCGGTTGATATACCTATTGAGGAGTTTGGTGGAGTTAGCAAAAGCTTCAACGTTGCTGATTTGTCACCATATGCTGGAGAAGACCTTGGAGCGTCGAGGTCGACGCCTTTTGAAGGGGGGGAGATGATGAGGACATCCCTACAATTACACCTACCCCAATGACTACTGAAGATGCTACAACTGTTGCAAGAAAGGATCAGTCCAATGAGATTCGAACTGGACCTATTACAAGAGCTCGTGCTAAGCTACTTGAACAACAGGTGAAATTACTCCTAAACAAATCTGGTACTTTGATTGATGAGAACTTTATACTGCCTAAGTCTATGCATTTATGTATGATCAGGTTCGCTGGAGAAACAAGCATGGTGCGAGGAGGAGAAGGGCTACAAGAGAAGCCCAACATGATGATCGCCCAAGGATGCGCGAGGGAGGAGCGGGAGGAAGGCGCAATACAAGCAAAGGAGATCACCGAAGAGAAGGAACGTTCCATTCGGACAGATAGAAGTCCTGAAATTCAAACAGACGTGGATTCCTCATACGAACTCCAAATCAAGCCAATAAGCACTTGTTGGATAGATAATTCCAAGATGTTTCCAATGAGTACTTCCACGCCTAAAAGACACCGGATAATCCAGCCCCACACCCGGATAATCTGGCCACTTTGGAGATTCTGCAAGGACTTCGTCTTGTGACGTTGATGCAGGCGGATATTTGACCGGATTCTCCCCCCGGATAATCCGGCCCTCTTAGACCGGATAATCCGGCCCAAAAAGTTCCCATCAGATCCGGACGGATCTGACTGTATCAGACACATTTTCGTTTCGCATTTTTCGGACGTTCCGGTGGCCATATAAGCCTAGGAACGCCCTCTAGTTTAGGTGAGACCACGTTAAAACTATTTTGGAGTTGTTTCTTTCATAGAACCTCTGGAATTACCCTATGTTCGAATCTACCAACTATAATTGAGTGTGGTCTGTTGTTCCATTGGGAATCAGTAGATTGCATACTACCATTCGTGGTCACGGCTGCGTGCGCAAGAGCGTGGTGTTGTGAATATCCTACAAGGTTCGAGAGCAGTTGCATTGGCATCAGGGATCGAGCGGGAGAGTTCAAAGCTATAGGCTAGTTATCTATCATCCACCATCATCACCGCCATCCGCTTACTGAGAAGATCGGGCCACCCCATATCAATGTAGATCTTGTTGAGGGGGTGCATGACGACGCGATGAGCTTGAAGAGCTTGATGCGCATGAACGTGGCCTTGCCATACCGTCGATGAGGCGTCGAAGATTGTCATTTGTTTTGGCAACGGAGCGTTGGAGTGCTTCATTTTGGTGGCCGAAGTTGTGATGCATTGCGTGCATTTATCGTTCGAGGCCATCGAAGCAGTTGAACTCGGCTTGCGTCTCACCAAATTGTTCATCTTATCGCGTCTCAAGGGCTTGGCAACGTTCACGGAACTCTTGTCGAATGATGAAGTGACTTGCGCGTGTCATGTACGGTCCTTGATCTTCTTCTTGGGGGGGTGGTTGGCTCGACTCACCGTGCCTATCCATCGTGCAAAACACACAGGTATTGTATATGGAAGTGGAATATGGTGGTGTTAGCCATGTACCTCACCTCGGAGATTGCACCAAACTAGAAACCACAAGTGAGAGCTATAAGCATGCAAAGTGGAATTGCAAAGAAAAACTCACACTAAAGAAAGAACTAACTCTCAAAAGCTTGTCGGTGTTAGGTTAGGATTGTGGAATGCCAAAGAACCAACCAAAATAAAAGGGATAGTCAAATGTGGGTAAAATCCAACAAAACTCAAGTCAAAGGCGAAGGTCAACAATTCAAAAGGGGCGACGGGAACCTACGACTATATACACACACGTGGAGATAGTTGGGATTGACATGACTATGAAAATGAGCAAACAAAATGTCCTAACGAAGACTAAGCTTGTTGTCGTGCCAATGCAAGGAGAGACCGTGGCTCATTTGCAAAGAGGAAAAATGAGCAACGGATTTGTGCACTTGCCTTGGGTGCTCTTCTTTCTCTCTTGCTTACAAGCTTTGAGACTCTCTTTTGCAAGGGGAGACTATTTTTCTTTTTCTTTTTCTTTGTATCTTTTTCTTTTTTTTTTGCTCTCCCTTGATGCTACCTAGTCACAGTTGATATTGCTCTTCCACTCTCACTATCCAAGGACAAATGCACAATGCTCAAGCAAACACAAGATGAGCCACTCTCATGGGATAAGTACACACAAAGGAAGATAGGGGTTAACAAGGTGACGCAAGTTATACCTTCGTTGGTGATGATGAACTTGGCGTTGGTGGTGCAGGATGATGTTCGTGGGTCGTGGTGTCGATGAGCACGGGGTTTGTTGAAGCGGAAGCTTGCTGTTAGTTGGCGACACGCACACGGGCACAAACAAACAAGAGGAAATTAGCCAATGCAAGATTAGAGGCAAAGTTGTCAAAATCGGGCGTCAGGGCCGGAGACTCCGGGGTTTCAGGCCAGAAACTCCGGTTCAGGCCGGAGACTCCGGTGTGGGTAGGCCGGAGACTCCGGTGTAGGCCAGAGACTCCGGTGTGCAGGCCGGAGACTCCGGTCTAGAGTCAGATCGTGAACTGCACGTGTTCTTGAGCAGAAATCCATGCCTTGTGTCCTCAAATCCGCGAAAAATTGGCCAAATTAGGCTGGGAAAATGCAGGATAAAGCTGGACCAACTCCTAAGACAAGGATTGGTCGGATCAAAACCACAAATAACACTCCAAATCAAGAGATCGATCCAAAGGCAAATTTGGGCTATTTTTGGGGGGGGGGGATTTTCGAATTTTTGGTGGATAGAAGAAGAAATTTTGGGGGAGATTTTTGAATTTTTGGTGGATAGAAGAAAAATTCGTGAGCAACGAAGCTCTTGATACCAATATGTTGAGGGCAAACCTCTAGGGTGGCCAGATCTTTCACGATTCCCTTTCAAATCGAGGATGGAGTGCGGGGAGAGGAGGGGAGGAAGAACACGATGAACGCACGCACGAAGAACGCGAAGAGCACACACACACAAAACCACGATAAACACCAATAGCTCACGCCGGCGGTGACCGGTCCGGCGCAATCCCTAGGATCGGTGTCGGGCGGACGACTCTCTCTCGAACCGGCACAGCGAGATGGGAGACTCGGTGAGATCTTGACATCTTGGCAAAGGGACACCGATGCCAAGGCCTTGTACAACGCGGAGGCACGATGCAAACTCCAACGAGGTTTGGGGTTATTGGTGCTCCTTGGTCAAGAAGCATGAGGCAAGAACTAGATAGATCCACAAAGGGGTTTCCACTAATTCCAATATCATGCCTAGGGTTTACAATGGAGGTAGGGGACTATATATAGGCCAGCCACTTAAACATGGGTACTTTAGGAATAAAATACAAGTTCTGGACGGACTAAGGGGTACATGGGCCGCAGGCCCAAAGGCCTTTTCATGCCTGGCGTCGGTCGGACCGGAGACTCTGGTGTGGTGGACCGGAGACTCTGGTCTAGGCTAGAGATTCTGGTCAGTCTCCGGACTAGCCTCCGGAGGGGCCTTCAGATTGTCTCAGGGCCCGGCGTAGGGGTTAGACCGAAGAGTGGGCCAGAGTCTCCGGGGTCTTCAGGCCGGAGACTTTGGTGGACCGGAGACTCCGGTGTGCACAGACCGGAGACTCCAGTCTGAGCAGCTCCAGCGGCTCCTGCTTCACGCTCTGCTCCTTGTTCTCCATGCTTGGGTGCTTGGTGATGTGCCAAGGCTTCGCACCTGATGATGCATAGAGTAGTTGCGTGAAGTAGCATACCATCCAAGGAGGTATCAAATTGGCACGAGGAGGGGAGCGAGTTCACCTTAGCTTGTCGGAGTTTGGCTCGGGCACGAGTCATGGGTCCACTTGGGGGACTTGTTGGTGTAGATGTAGGAGCATCCGTAGGATGGGCTGCATCAGACCAAATCCGACTCACCTTTAGTAGTAGTTCTGGCAGTGATTCCCAGCTGGACAAAACCCTACCTTGATTTCTTGGTAGATGGAAAATTACCCGAAGACGAGGTTCTGAGCCGGCAGATCGTCCGACGAGCAAAAACCTATACAATAATAAATGGTGAGATCTATAAGCGGAGTGTATCTAGGGTATTTCAATGCTCCGTATCTCCGGAAGAAGGAGTGGAAATCTTAAGGGAGATCCACAAAGGCGGATGCGGCCATCATGCTGCAGCCAAATCTTTAGTGGCAAAAGCTTTCAGACACGGATTTTTCTGGCTCACATCCAAGGCAGATGCCCAACGGCTGGTCAAGACGTGCAAAGGCTTCCCAAAGTACGCCAAACAAGCTCATGTTCTAGCTGATCAGCTGTGAACAATCTCGATAACATGGCCCTTTGCGGTCTGGGGGCTTGACATGGTAGGAATATTTAAATGGGCTCCAAGTGGATATACTCACCTGTTATGGGGTAACCCCGTAGGTGGCCCGATCTTCACGGATCTCGTGGTTAAATCGATGGGAAAGCGAGGGGAAAGGGAGAAGGTAGCGGAGGCGGATGCACACCTCGCGAAGAACACGATGACCACATGCAAAACTCACATGATACAAGGCCGATTGCTCCAATCGGTGGCCACCGGTCCGATAGAATCCTCGTAGGGAAAGATCGGTCAACATGCTCCCTCGATCGCATGCGGAGAGGGAAGAACACCTTGGAGAGGGTCTTGACGTCTTGGCAAAGGGACACCGATGCCAAGGCCTTGTACAACAAGGGAGGCGCGATGCAAACTCCAACAAGGTGGTGACGATAGTCGATCCCCTTTGGTAGAAGGGGATGAGGCAAAACTAGAGATTCCACAAAGGGGGTTGTCTTTAGTCTATCATCTATGCCTAGGGTTACATGAGGGGGTGGGGGCAATATATATAGGCCAGCCACTAGTTCAAGGGTACTTTAGGAATAAAAGGGGAAACTCTGGGCAGACTAAGGGGTACATGGGCCAAAGGCCCAGCTAGAGGCGCGCAGGCCCGTACGCTCAGGCCGGAGACTTCGGTGTGGGGTCCGGAGAATCCGGTCTAGGCCGGAGACTCCGGTCTGGGCTAGAGACTCCAGTCTGTCTCCGGTCCGTCTCCGGAGTGGCAGACAGACTGTCCTTGAGCTCGATCTGGGGGTCGGTCCAGAGATGGGTCCGGAGACTCCGGGGTATGCAGGCTGGAGACTCCGGTGTCTTCAGGCCGGAGACTCTGGTGTGTGTAGGCCGGAGACTCTGGTGCTCCAGCTGCTGCTTCTTCCGTCTTCTCTTCCAAGCCTCCGTCTTGTCGGGCTTGGTGCTCCAGGCTTCCTCCCATGCCTTCGTACTTGTCGGTATGAACCTATCATGAATACATGACGGAGTATGAAGTAGTATACCATTCAATGGGGTAAGAAGTGGGCTCGCATAGAGGAACGGATTCACCTTTGGAGTCCATGACGACTTGGCATATGTTGGAGACCATGATGTGGTAATGATCAAAGGTTGGGCTACATCATCTCCCCTCCCTTCAAAAGAGTCGTCCTCGACTCTACACGCTCATTAATATGGGGTGGCTCGATCTTATCAGCAAGCTCTTGTCGATGGTATGGTGGATGGTAGATAACTAGTGCGTAGCTATGATCTCTCCCGCTCGATCCTTGATGCCAGTGCAACAGATCTCGAACCTTGTAGGATATTTACAACACCACACTCTTGCGCGCGACGTGACCACGAACGGTAGCAATCTACTAATTCCCAATGGAACAACAGATCACACTCAATTATAGTTGTAGAATTCGAACACAGGGTAATTTCAGAGGTTCTATGAAAGAATCAACTCCAAAATATTTTAACGTGGTCTAAAACCCTAACTACGACGGCTACGGAGGTTTATATGAGGGCTGGGGCGTCCTCCCCTCTAAACGGTGCTAAAAACAGCCATATCTTGGCCCAAACTGGCCCGGTTTGACTCAAACTGATACATACCGACCCATAGATGAGTTCGGCTTACTTGGTGCGCAGGCCATATGTCGTGGTGCACCTCAAACGTGTCCTGGCGCGCCACATATCTCTCTTGATCATGCTTGCTCTCCTTATTGCCTCCTAATGCATCTTCCATCTCTCGTGCTTCCTCCCTCTCCTCCCGCTGGTGCTAGTCCGATAGATGCCAAATCTAGTGAAACAATATCACCATGATTTAGGTAGTATAAAGCTCTTATAAATCAAAGTATCATGTCCAACTAGGAACGAATTCACCTTGTGATATTTTCCAACGAGGCTCAATATTTCTTTCCAGTTCAAACACTCGAAATCAGCATGATCCATGATTGTATCCTCATCATCCTCCCTTTCTTCAAGAAAAGCCGTCCTCGGAGTTGGGTAAGCTGAAAGTGGAAGAAACAAAAAGAATAACGTGTACGCAAAGTATATATAAGATGATATGGGGTGTCCCGATCTTCTCAGCAAGCTCTTGTCGATGGTGATGGTATATGGAAGATAACTAGTGCGTAGCTATGATCTCTCCTGCTCGATCCACGATGCGGCAATAGCTCTCGAACCTTGTAGGATATTCACAACACCACACTCTTGCGCCTTGCAATTGCCGATTACGAACGGTAGTATGCAATCTACTAATTTCCAATGGAACAACAGATCACACTCAATTATAGTTGTAGAATTCGAACACAGGGTAATTTTAGAGGTTCTATGAAAGAATCATCTCCAAAATATTTTAACATGGTCTAAAACCCTAACTACGGCGGCTACGGAGGTTTATATGAGGGCTGGGGCGTCCTCCCCTCTAAACGGGCCTAAAAACAGCCATATCTTGGCCCAAACTGACCCGGTTTGACTCACACTGATACATACCGACCCATAGATGAGTTCGGCTTACTTGGTGCGCAGGCCATATGTCGTGGTGCACCTCAAACTTGTACTGGCACACCACATATCTCTCTTGATCATGCTTGCTCTCCTTATTGCCTCCTAATGCATCTTCCATCTCTCGGTCGCCTTCCTCCCTCTCCTCCCGCTGGCGCTAGTCCGATAGATGCCAAATCTAGTCAAACAATAACACCATGATTTAGGTAGTATAAAGCTCATATAAATCAAAGTATCATGTCCAACTAGGAACGAATTCACATTGTGATATTTTTCAACGAGGCTCAATATTTCTTTCTAGTTCAAACACTTGAAATCAGCATGATCCATGATTGTATCCTCATCACTCATCACAAAGTAGAAGATGTCGAGAGACCTTCTTGATCCTGGGGTTCACCATATAGTCGAAGAATGAATTGACAACACCTCAATGTTCCTTCACCTTCTATGAAGCCTACAAAGCTCACCATCAAAGCGAAACAACACTCAAAGCGTAGCTAATTCATGAAGATTTTAGCATGAGCCCTCAAGTAGAAGGAAGTCACCTTAGGATGTAGAGATGGCTCGTTGAAGGGCAGCCATCGGTAACTCTCTTTGATTCGTCTTGTCAACTCTTTGTCCATAGAGGTTGACGCGTATGCAATTGTACCTTCACACAACAAACACCAAGCAACATATGTTTGTGTGTGATAGAGGAGCATGTCATTTGTGGCATGTCCATTCTTGTTCACAACACTACTCAAATCAAGTATAGCAACCGGGATGCATATGCAAGGTCAAAGTGCATGGAACTTGTTTGAACATCATCCAAATGTGGGAACTCAAAAACTCCAAAAGCAATTGACTAAGATATAGATCAACATATTTGATGCAAGGATAGGAGAATTCGGCAAAAACACATGAGGAAGAATATCCAAAACAACATCATTATGTGTGCAAATCAACCATAGGAAAGAGAAATTGTTCAATATGTTGGACGCCACACACAAATCATCAAGAACCAATATCATGGGGGTATGAGTATCGCAAGTGGAAGCAAAAACAATATGTTTGCAAACAAACCATATGAAAGAGCAAGTGGTCCTTACGTTTGTTGCAACAATAATACGAGAGACTTGGAAGCTCTCGTGACAATACATGCTCATAATGGCATTATGGTTGCACACAAAACATCAGAAAGAGAAATTGTTCAACATTTTTGTGGCAACACACAACACACAAAGCATCAATATCCAATAGAAACGAGACATGATTGTCACAAGGTGAAAGAATACCATCAACATGCTTGCAAGCAAACCATAGGAAAGAGCAATTTGACAACATGAAAGATGCAAAGCATGCGAAAGGTATCAGAGCTAGGTTCAATCTTGAACTCACTTGGGGGATTCTCTCTAGAGCTCTTTTTGTCAACTCGTGCTCAACGGAGGTTGACATGATCATGCGGGTACCTACACACATCAAACACAACAGGAAGAACGTGTGTGCATGGTAGAGAAATACATCATCCATCATGACATATCTCTTCTTGTGCAGATCACCATTAGTGTCAATCAAGTGTAATATAGGTGCTTGGTGACTATGCAAGTGGGGAACATGCTTATCATGGCAATCATCAAAATCTCCAAAATTTGAGAGGGCTATGGGGGCCATCTCAATATAAACCATATTAGAATTATTGTTGCAAGCAAAACAATTGAAAGAGCAATTATTCAACTTATTGCAAGCAACAGGAGAGATTATAAAACATTCATGACAAAGCATGGTTCGAGGGGTACCATTGGTAACATCATTGCAAGCAAAACATTGGAAAGAGCAATTGTTCAACAAAGTGCAAGCAATGATATCATCAACGTAACGTTTAGAGCATGGCATGTCTATGGCAACATCATCACAATCAAATAATTTCACATGCTCAACATTATGCAAAGGCAAAGTATCACATGGAAATATCAATGAAGCATATGTGATATCACAAACATCATCCATAGCATGCCAATCATCACAAGTCATCATGTCCACTAGTGGGATCATGGCATCATCAACACCCGTATTCTTACCTTGTTCATACCTCTCATATGAAGTGGGTGTTGTGGTAGTATTGGCCTCTATGTGGGCGACTTCTTCATCATATATGGGGATGGCATATCCTCATCCACCATGTACATCTTCTTGGTTGGAGGCATCATCATCTCCAAGCTTGGCGCTTCTTGCTCCATGGAACCTTGAACATCATGAGAAAACACACTAGAGGTAGAGAGTAAGTTGTTAGAAATCAAAGTGGTCTCACATGACCTATCAACTACCACTCTCAACTCACTCGGTGTATCACTCATGCCCTCCAAATGGAAGCACTCAATCTCACGTATGGTGGAGTCACTCATCTCACTCTTGTTTTCACTCAAGTGGTCTAAGTGGCTCTCATACTCACATGGGATTGGTACCACCTCATCACTCAATCATGTAGGGATAGGCTCAGTTCTCTCAACTCCATGCGCCTCCTTTGGTGAAGGGAAAATCCCATGCTCACCAATCTTAACCTTGTCATCGCCATCTTGCACCTTGGCTTGAGTAGTCCTCTTGACGTACTCGTCCAACTTGGCGAAGTAGAGGTCTTCGTCTTCCTCATCCACGAAGTTGCATGCGTCATCTAGGACGAGAAGTTTTGGCATCGAAGCTTGATGGCAAGGAGGGGAGCTTGCTCTTGGTGCCATTTTGGTGGTGGCACGAGTAGTAGAAGGTGCCTTATGATGGTGTCGACGGAGGTCATTGGCGTGCCTTGCCAAAGGTTGATGTAGATGGCGCACTTGGTCATCCACATGACACTCGCGAGGATGCTCCTTGTCCTTGGCACTCTTCTTGGTGAGGCATTGTAATTAGCACAAAGCACCATTAGTCTTGGCCATCATGCTCATGGTTTTGGCGAAGTCGTTGTCCATGTCGCGCTTGAAGTTGTCCATTTGATGGTGGACCTTGGTGCTCTCGAGGTGGAGGCTCCATCTTGGTCGACGCGACTTGAGGAGCTTGTCGTTGTCGTTCTGGAAGTCTTCCATGCTTGGGGAGTTATTGTTGTTGTAGAACTCCATATCGCCCAAGCATGTGGCGCCATTGTCGGTGTAGTGCTCCATCATGTCATCCATGCTTGTGGAGGCGTAGGCATGGTGGCTCATCGTGGATTCTTCATAGATATCATCCTTGGTTCCGGAGTTCCTAGACATGCTTCACAAGACCAAGTGGTGTATATGGAAGTGGTATGGGGGTTAGGGATGCAACGTCAAACTTTACTTTACCTTTGAAGATAGTATCATGCAAGTGGAAGAACTTGAGAGCAATAAAAACCAAGCAAAGTGAAGTTCACGCGGAACACCAAAACCAACTAACACTAAAAACACACACACACACAAAGCTTATGGTGGATGGGTATGGAAGGTGGCGTGTCCAAGAACAATCCGAAATCAAGATATTGTAATGGCAAGTAAAGAACCACGATGATCACAAAGCAAAACAAGTCAATCCACAATATAGGAATTATGTACAAGGAAACACACACGGTGGGATAAATGAGACTTATGCGACGGAGGAAGTGAGCCAAGAACGAAATGATTACCTAGCGAAGACAAGTGCAAGGAGAGACGCTAGTTCGATTGCAATAAATTGGCGGGCTACAAGATATGCACAATAAGTACCACCTATTTGATGTTCATCAAGCTTGCACTTCCTATTCTATGAGGCACTTGTTTCTTTCTTTCTCTTTTTCTTCTTTTCCTTTTTCTATTTTTTCCTTTTTCTTTTTTTCTTTTTCACTTGTCTCTTCCTTATGCTAACAACTATACAAGATAACTATATGAGATAGCGCGCTCACAACTTTTGATCGGAATTCTACAAGGTATCAAATGTGCATATCCCAAGCAATCATAGGAGGAACTAGTCTCAATAGGTGTTTGTTGAATGCAAAGATATTGTAGCTCACAAAGGGATGCAAGTGGGGAGAAGACGCGGAATGTTTATACCTTTTGTCGCCGATCTTCACCCTTTACTGGTGGATTCCGCCTTGCTCATGGAATTTTGATGGAGTATATAGCATGAACCACGGATATGATGATGTAGACCTCCATCTCCTCTTCAAAACGAGCTAAAGAACACCAAAATCTGAGTTCGTATGCAAAAGTTATGCTCAAAACCCTGAAACAGATTTGCTGTCAGCAGGAGGGGCGGAGACTTTGCCAGAAACTCTGGTCTGGATCGGAATCTCCTGTCTGGGCCGGAATCTCCGGTCCGGGGGCCGGAATCTCCGGTCCGGAGGTTCCAGGACATGTAGAACTCGTCCAGGATACGATTTTGGCGGAAAAACTCGAACCAAAACACCAAATTGGTGGGGGAAATCAAGGAATTAGGCCATGGGAACGCAGGGGGAGGTAGATCAACAAGTTTAGCAAGTAATTCCTGGATCAAAACCTACCAAAATGCACTCAAATCACAGATCGATCCAAAACATGAATTGGGCGGTTTTTGGTGGAATTTTCAAATTTATGGGGAAAAAGACCAAATCGAGGAGAAATCTGTGGCGACCAAAAGCTGCTGATACCAGATGTTATGGGGTAACCCCATAGGTGGCCCGATCTTCACGGATCTCATGGTCAAAATTGATGGGAAAGCAGGGGAAAGGGAGAAGGTAGAGGACGCGGACGCACACCTCGCGAAGAACACGACAAACACACGCAAAACTCACACGATAGAAGGCCAATTGCTCCAGCCGGTGGCCACTGGTCCGATAGAATCCTCGCAAGGAAAGATCAGTCAACATGCTCCCTCGATCCCACGCGGAGAGGGAAGAACACCTTGGAGAGGGTCTTGACGTCTTGGCAAAGGGACACCGATGCCAAGGCCTTGTACAACGAGGGAGGCGCGATGCAAACTCCAACGAGGTGGTGACGATAGTCGATCCCCTTTGGTAGAAGGGGATGAGGCAAAACTAGAGATTCCACAAAGGGGGGTTGTCTTTAGTCTATCATCTATGCCTAGGGTTACATGAGGGGGTGGGGGCACTATATATAGGCCATCCACTACTTCAAGGGCACTTTAGGAATAAAATGAGAAAGTCTGGGCGGACTAAGGGGTACATGGGCCAAAGGCCCAGCTGGCGGTGCACAGGCCCGTGCACGCCAGCCGAGACTCGTGTGGGGTCCGAGACTCAGTGCAGGCCGAGACTCGGGTCTGCCTCCTGAGTGGCGCATGACTGTCCTCGAGCTCGATCTAGGGGTCGGTCCGGAGATGGGTCCAGAGACTCCGGGGTATGCAGGTCGGAGACTCCATTGTGCATAGGCCGGAGACTCCGGTGCTCCAGCTGCTGCTTCTTCCGTCTTGTCTTCCAAGCCTCCGTCTTGTCGTGCTTGGTGCTCCATGCTTCCTCTCATGCCTCTGTACTTGTTGGTGTGAACCTATCATGGATATGGGACGGAGTATGAAGTAGTATACCATTCAAGAGGGTAGGAAGTGGGTTCGCATAGAGGAACGGATTCACCTTTGGAGTCCATGACGACTTGGCATATGTTGGAGACCATGATGTGGTAATGACCGAAGGTCGGGCTACATCATCACCTCTTAGTGATGGTGGATAAGTTCACAAAATGGATTAAGGCTAAACCCGTCACAAGTTGAGATAGAACAACAACTAGAAGATTTGTCGAGGATGTTATAATCCGATACGGTTATCTGCATAGTATTATCACGGACAACGGGAGCAATTTTCTATGGGAGAACTTGCCAAATTCTACGATGATCAAAAAATCCGGCTTGACATTGCATTAGTCGCACATCCACAAGCCAACGGACAAGTCGAAAGAGAAAATGGTTTAATCCTACAAGGCCTCAAACCAAGACTCGAAGCACCACTTCATGCTGCGGGGGCTTGGGCAGACGAATTACCGTCTGTAATATGGAGCTTAAGAACAACTCCGAATAGGTCAACCTGATACACACATTTCTTCCTGGTCTATGGCGCAAAAGCAGTTCTTTATAGTGATTTAATTCATCCTTCTCCCGGAGTTGTTGTGTATATCAAAGAGGATGCCGAAATTTCTCGACAAAATGATCTCGATTTAATCGAAGAAGTTCAGGTCGTTGCTGAGCAGAGATCAACAGCCTATCAACAGAAGTTACGCAAGTATCATAGCCAGAGAGTCAGAAATCGGTCTTTCAATAAGGGCGATTTGGTTCTCCAGCTTGTGTAGAAAAGAAAGCACAAACTTTCCCCAATATGGGAAGGGCCGTTTTTTGTTAGCTGAGTATTGCACAATGGTTCTTACTATCTAACTGATATGAGGCCATTTAAAGAAAGACCGGATACTAAGAAGAGAAAGAGAGCTGGAGGCAATACAAACCTGGAAGAATTAGATAGACCGTGGAATATTGCTAAGCTATGTCCCTTTTATTCTCAATATTTCTTTCTTTGTAATCATATATGTGTACATGTTCAATGAGAAATAAAGTGTTGGTTGCCTCAATATTTTCTGAGAAGTTTTATATTACCATCTTATTTCCGAATGATCATGTCACAGTCGAAAATCCCAGAATACTTGAAAGTAATTTATGCTCATGTTTGTTCTGGTTAGATTCCCGATTCTAAAAATGCTACCTTCAGGTATAAATTTAAAATTTTCTAAGTTTATACTTTGGTTCTTTATTTGATTGCCGGATGCGGGTATTTTCCGAGTAGTGAATTTTTGGTATTGGAAACCGGCTTTGTTTCCGAGTTTAAACTGGTTTAGCAATTGAGCTCCATTGCTCGGCAAATTTTCCACGTTGAAGGTTTGCCGGCTCACGAAAGGGACAAGGCGGAAAGCCAAAAAAAGTGATAAGTATAGACAAAAACAAAAAGTGCTTATGTAAAATTTTAGGCACAACAAAATAAAGACAAAGTGCTAAAAGGAAGTCAAAAGCATCAGTTTTTGCAAACCATAGCACTAGGAAAAATATTACACTTCTTAGTACAAACCGATTGTTTCAGAATAACACATTGTTTTTCTGGTACTTTACGATGCAGGAGAAGAGGTAGGAGCTGCCAGCGAGCTGGAAACATCGTCGTCGCCTTGATACCTTTCCGAGACAGGCAAATAGGATTCAGTTTGCTCGTCATCGGAAACCTCAGCTGTTTTTCGGAGGCGGAGGAGGCATTTCCACGCGAGTGAAAAATGGAGTGTCGTAGCTGGTCAGATCAGCTACCTGACATCCATAGCCAGCACAGGAGTCCATGATGGCCTTGAAGTTCTGCTCCTTGCCGTCTTCGTCCACAATTGAATAACTCTTGGTTACTTGCCAGATTTCCATGCTTCCATGGTGGCTTATAACCATTATCAGGGCATTATGTGCTGTGGTTCGTGCATAAGACATATTCTAGTCCCGGATGAGCTGGCGCATCTCCTTCACCTTATCTCGCACCTCAAAGGCGGGCATTCTATTCATGTCCAGAACTTTCAGAACTATGCCAATATCCTCCATTGACTGGCGGAAATCGTGAAGCAAATCGCCAACTTCGGTTAGCCGACTGGTGCGAGACTCGGTGGAAGAAGAATCCAGTAAGTTCAAAGGAGCTACATAAAAAGAAGCAAAGTCAGACGTATATCCGGATTCCTAGGAATTGGAAAGAAATAAAGGTCAGAGATAGGAAAATTACCGAAGATGGCATTGTCAACTTTGATCTTCTCCGCTCGAAGACTCTAGAGTTCATCCCGGAGAGCTTGGGTGATGTCCTTCTCCCTGGCCAACTCATCACTGAGATCTGAGATTTCCTTATCCTAGATTGCAATCTTTCGATCACGTTCTTCGGTGGCCATGTTAGATGATTCAAGAACACTAGCAATGCTGTGCTCATGATCCGTCTTAAGTTCATTCAGCTCCCGCTGTAAGTCGGCGTTCTCCACCTCCAGGGTTTTGAAATTCTCGGCCTCTTCAATCATTTTACATGACTGTTTGACCAGTTCTGTAAACAAAAGAAAATAGTCGAATGAGAATTCGACTATGACAAGCAAAAATATCAAGGATAAGGACTGAAATGATTACCTTCGGCCTCATCCTTGGAAATCAGTTGAGCATTTTCAAGACGGAGAGCTCTAATCTCTCTTCTTATTGCAAATATTCTTTAATAATTCCTGGTTATAAGCATTAACTTTCTGTAAGTCAGAATAGTACCCAGAGTCAGAAGTCTACTAAAGACTCGGGCTAATATTTTAAGTAATATCAGCACGAGCCTTGGGGGCTACACTAGTTTGTTCTTTGGCATCCTACGAAAGCATAAATCCGGATTTCCTATCCAACTTCATGCTTGGGGCTAGAGGATATGATATGAAATAAAGTAAAAGAGTGAGTTGGAATTCCGACTTACATATTGTTCATGAGTAAGCTTTCTTAGATTCATGTTCACCTCAGAAGTAACCTTCTCGGTGAGAGTCAGCGGGATTATTGGTGGTGGCGGAGCCATGCCGGCCATCATCCTCTCATCACAAAGACGAACTTGGTCAAGAAGCTCGGAGAACTTGACGTCCTCGACTTCTTATGTCTCTTCCTCGGCGGTGATGTTCTGGCTCTCCAAGCATTGCTGAGCCAGCTTTTGGATCTCTTCTGCAGTTTTCCGAGTAATGCCAAGTTTGGCGATACCCGGATTACTGAGAAGGTTGTCCGCAAAAACCTCTGCCGAGGGATCATTTCCCTTTGAGGGTTCACCTTTATCAACTGTCGAGTCACCCATGGTGACGTCAGTCTGCGAACCAAGGTTCACTGGCTCAGAATGCTGAGCCGGATCTTCTGCAACACTTGGAGATGGAGTAACCTCTGGTGTTGTAATAGGCTTTGGGGTAGGAGTCGGAGGCGCTGCGGCAGGAGAAGTCAAATTTAACTTTGACTAGCGTAGGGGCTTCGATGAGGTGACTTTTCCCATGCCCTTGATGAGTTGTTTAGCTCTAAAGAAGTGACAAAACAAGATCGTTATGCTTCAGAAAGAATGAGAGATAAAATACAAAGACCTTGTGAGGAAAGATTACCTTTTCACAATGGGCACTTCTTTCGTGCCGATGGAAACGATCGGAGTCTTGCGCTTACAAGTAAGCATATCCGGCAGCAGAACAAGTTCTACTTCCTGATAAATCTCAGGAGGATATCCCTCAAGAGGAGCAAGCTCCGACTCGGGGAGGTCAGCAAGCTAAAAGAAGAATTATCTCGATTGCGGAGATGTAATAAAGTACATATGAGCACATATTCGAGTACAAGAGTGACTGCTGGAAAACTTACTGGTGTCACAGGATCATCAGCCATATACATATCCAAAGATATGTCCGGAATCTTCCTCTCGATCCACTCCCTGATCAACCATTTGATCTGGGACTCATAGTCCTTTTCCGAATAAGACTTGGAGAAGATCCGGAGAGAGTCCATCTTGATTTTGGTGATTGAATGCATGAGCCGATCACCATAATGTTGGAGAGGCTGGATCTGGCACGCTAGCCAGCAGTGGATCAAGTCGGATCCTTTCAGACCCTTGTGCTTCATCAAATATTCGATCCTCCTCTTGGCAAGAAGCAGATCGTCGGTGAGAGCCGGAGCCTCTGCATCCCAAGATTCTTGGGGCGTGGCGGCGCCGTCGACGAAAGACGGCAAAGGAGTTGCTTTGTCGGGAGCTGGTCTGTCCTTATGATAAAAGAACGTGGACGGCCATTGCTTCATAGACTCGCTAGCTTTAATCCTAGGATAGACTCGTTCTCTCCTAATAGAAGAGCTGAGGGTTCTAGTAATGTAAGGATTACCGGAAGTGATGGAATTTCTCTAGGTACCGAAGTAGTACCGTAATAGAAGAAGACTCGGTCTAATTTCGAGATACCCCTCACACAATGACGCGTAAGCGCTCATTTCTAAGAGTGAGTTTGGGGGAGATTATGGAGTTGCACTCCGTAGTGATCTGTAACCTCAGAAAATAAATCTGAGGGAGGAAAACTCAAACCTCTGTCGAGGTGGGTGCCGAAGTGCACTCGCTCGTCAGCGTTGGGGGTGGGGATGATTTGGCCAAAACCACTTCGCCAGTCGCCGGCGCGGAGGAGGCCTTCTCTCTCGACGATGCGGAGCTTCTCGTCGTCAAGGACGTAGGGGATCCAGACCCCGCGGAACTTCTCCTTCTCCGCCACAGGGGTCGTCGCCGCAATCGCTGTTGTGCCGGAGGGTGAAGCTCCAGCCATTTTCGTGGGCGGTGGTGACCTAGGATGGGCAGCGTTGTGCGTTTGAGAGGAGGCAGAAGAGCTTTGCGCGAAGGCGTCGAGTGGAAGTAGAAGACACTAGCGATGGTAAGGAAGAAAAAGGAGATCTTGACCCCTTATATCCCTCACCCACGCTAAGATTCGTGCAAGATAAATAGTAACTGTGCCACGCATCGTTGAAGGAGCTGGGTAACCTCCTCGTGAGGATTACGCCGCCTCGATCTCCACGCACGCATTAAAATGACGCCTCGATTCTGCGAAAGGCGGACCCACCAATGGTCGTGCTGACAGGAATGTCTGTCAGTGACATGACTTGACCTTGATTGATGTCAGGTTACGTCAGGGACCAAGTTTCGGCTTAGTTTGAATTTCAAGCGGGAAACCCGAATAATGTACTCATAGGTCCGGCTTACTTTTAAGACCCGGATCCTATCCTTTCTTTTGAAGTTTCAGGGACCCTTCAAGATTCTACAAGTGGAAGATGGATCAAGCTAGACGATGATGAAATATGACTCTAGATCTTGGAGGCTTTCGGGGGCTGCTGTTGGGGATATACTTTCCAAGTATCCTCACTGTGCCTCACTGACCAGGGTGGCCCACTTCAAGTTAGATCTTTGCTTCACAGGTGGCCTAGTCAGGGAGAAGAGACGGGGTCCAGTCTGGCTACGGGAAGGCCCAGAAGACTTAACAACATAGGCATGTAGTGTTACTTGTAGTTCAAGATGTACTCTGTAACTGAATCTTAGTCGTAGCCGGATAGGTCTCTCCTATAAACCCTAGGCCGGATATCTATATAAGCCATCCTAGGGACAAGCCTTTAGGGCACCCCACAATAGTCTACAATCTCAACTCGCATAGGCGAAACCCTTGTAACCCATTGATATGGGGTGGCCCGATCTTCTCAGTAAGCGGATGGCAACGATAATGGTGGATGATAGATAACTAGCCTGTAGCTATGAACTCTCCCGCTCGATCCCTGATGCCAATGCAACAACTCTCGAACCTTGTAGGATATTCACAACACCACGCTCTTGCGCACGCAGCCGTGACCACGAACGGTAGTATGCAATCTACTAATTCCCAATGGAACAACAGATCATACTCAATTATAGTTGGTATATTCGAACACAGGGTAATTCCAGAGGTTCTATGAAAGAAACAACTCCAAAATATTTTAACGTGGTCTAAACCCTAACTAGAGGTCTTCCCATAGCTTATAAGGGCGGTGGGCGACCCGAAACCAAACTAAGCATAAACAACTCAAACTGATACAAACCGACTCGGACCAGATTCGGTCGGGCGGACACTCCAGGGTCGAATTCGGTCGAAACGGACACTCCGGGTGAAGTGTCTTGAGACGATGCAGTGCGGCGGAAACTTTGAAGTTTCGGGTGGCGTCGTAGTGTCGGCGGCATCTTGAATGTCACGCCGTTGCCTCTCGACCAGGCTAGACAGTCCGGGTGGATCTGGCCGGACGCTCCAGTCGTGGCAGATCTTTTTGCCTCCGTCTTAATGATCTTCTCTTGCGCCTTCCTCCCTACTCCTCCCTCGCGCATCCTTGGGCGATCATCATGTTGGGCTTCTCTTGTAGCCCTTCTCCTCCTCGCGCCACGCTTGTTTCTCCAACGAACCTGATCATACATAAATGCATAGACTTAGGCAGTATAAAGTTCTCATAAATCAAAGTACCAGATTCGTTTAGGAGTAAATTCACCTGTTGTTCCAGTAGCTTAGCACGAGCTCTTGTAATAGGTCCAATTCTAATCTCATTGGACTGATCCTTTCTTGATTGTAGCATCTTGAGTCATTGGGGTAGGTGTAATTGTCGGGATGTCCTCATCATCTCCCCCCCTTCAAAAGGCGTCGACCTCGACGCTCCAAGGTCTTCTCTAGCATATGGTGACAAATCAGCAACGTTGAAGCTATTGCTAACTCCACCAAACTCCTCAATAGGTATATCAACCGAGTAGGCATTATCATTAATCTTGGCTAACACCTTGTAAGGACCAGCACCACGTGGCTTCAATTTTGACTTTCGAAGTAGTGGGAACCTATCCTTGCGTAAATGCACCCAAACCATATCTCCAGGCTCGAACAACACTTCTTTCCTTGCTTCATTCCTTGCAGCAGCAATGTTCTTGCCTTTCTTCTCAATAGTCTCTCGAGTCTTCTCATGTATTTTCTTCACATAATTAGCACGTTTTGATGCCTCCATATCAACTCTCTCATGTAATGGCAGAGGCAACATATCAAGTGGCGTCAATGGCTTGAAACCATACACCACCTCAAAAGGACAAAGCTGAGTAGTTGAATGCACAGCCCTATTGTAAGCAAACTCAACATGTGGCAAACACTCTTCCCACTCCCGCAGATTCTTTTTAATCATGCTCCTTAGCAGTTGTGACAATGTTCGATTCACCACCTCCGTTTGACCATCTGTTTGGGGATGACATGTAGTACTGAACAGCAACTTCGTTCCTAGCTTTCCCCATAAGGTCTTCCAAAAGTAGCTCATGAACTTCACATCACGATCAGAAACAATCGTCTTTGGTACTCCATGTAATCTCACGATGTCCCTGAAAAACAGGTTAACAACATGCGACGAATCGTCGCTTTTGTGGCAGGCAATAAAATGAGCCATCTTAGAGAACCTATCCACTACCACAAATATAGAATCATGACCTCTCTGAGTTTTAGGTAGACCTAGCACAAAACCCATACTAATGTCTTCCCATGGAATAGTCGGTGCAGAGAGAGGTGTATACAAACCGTGAGGCTTCAGCTTAGATTTCGACTTGTGGCATGTAATACATCGGCTCACAAATCTGTACACATCATGCCTCATCTTGGGCCAATAAAAGTGATCAGCAAGCATGAACAATGTCTTCTCACGCCCAAAGTGACCCATCAAACCTCCAGCATGTGATTCCTGCACTAAGAACAAACGCAACGACGATTCTGGAATACATAGTTTGTTAGCTTGAAACAAATAGCCATCATGTATATGATACTTATCCCATGCGTTTCTAAGAGCACACAAACGATATGGTTCAGCAAAATCATGGTCAGTTGCATAAAGTGTACAAATAGCTTCTAATCTAGGAATTTTAACATCAAGATTGGTTAATAGCATGTTCTTCCTAGATAGAGCATCAGCAACAACGTTCTCTTTTCCCTTCTTATAGTTAATGATGTAAGGAAAAGACTCAATGAACTCAACCCATTTAGCTAATCTTCTATGCAAGTTTGATTGAGCTTTCAAGTATTGCAATGCTTCATGATCAGAATGTATGATGAATTCTTTTGGCCACAAATAATGTTGCCAAACCTCAAGTACTCTAACAAGTGCATACAATTCTTTATCATAGATAGAATAATTCAAATGAGCACTAGTCAATTTCTCAGAAAAATAAGCTATAGGCCGACCCTCTTGCATCAAAACACCACCTATGCCTATACCACTAGCATCACGTTCAACTTCAAATTGCTTTGAAAAATCAGGTAATGCAAGTAATGGTGCAGAAGTAAGCAAACGTTTCAATGTATCAAATGCAATGTCTTGAGCCGCGCCCCATACAAAAGGAACACCTTTCTTTGTCAAATCATTTAATGGTGCAGGAATGGTGCTAAAATCTTTCACAAAGCGCCTATAGAAACCAGCAAGACCGTGGAAACTACGCACTTGACTAACATTCATTGGAGTAGGCCAATTCTGAATTGATTCAATTTTAGATTGATCTACCTCTACTCCATGTTTAGAAACAACAAATCCTAGGAATATGACCTTATCTTTTGCAAATGTACACTTCTGATATGGGGTGGCCCGATCTTCTCATCAAGCACTTGTCGATGGTGATGGTGGACGATAGATAACTAGCTTGTAGCTATGAACTCTCCCGCTCGATCCCTGATGCCAATGCAACAGCTCTCAAACCTTGTAGGATATTCACAACACCACGCTCTTGCGCACGCAGCCGTGACACGAGCAGTAGTAGTATGCAATCTACTAATTCCCAATGGAACAACAGATCACACTAAATTATAGTTGGTAAATTCGAACACAGGGTAATTTCAGAGGTTCTATGAAAGAAACAACTCCAAAATATTTTAACGTGGTCTAAACCCTAACCTACGACGCCCCCATCTATTTATGGGTCCAAAGGGCGGCGGCCTATGGTGGAACCCGAGTTGGTTCCACCCAACCTGGATACAAACCGGCCACAAGTGGCTCGGCCAAGACTGGCTCTGCCGTGGTAGAGTCCTAGTCGGTTTTCCTGCCGCGGTAGCCTGCCGTGGCAGAGAAACGAGGCTTTTCTCTACCGTGGCAGAGAACTTCCTCCTCCTATTGATCTTCGTCTTGGACAGCTCCTTGCGCTTCCTCCCTCTCCTCCCTCACGCATTCTTCGATGATCAACACGTCTTGTTCCATTAGCTCCTCGCTCCGTGCTTCACCTTCTTCTCCTAAGTACCTGATCATGCAATTGGAACAACTTCATTAGCAATTGCAAAGAAGGATCAATCCAATGAGATAAGGATTGGACCAATCACAAGAGCTCGTGCTAAGCTACTAGAACAACAGGTGAACTTGTTTCTTAATGAACCTGGTGTTTTAGTTAATGAGAACTTTATACTACCTAAGTCTTTGAATTATTGCATGATCAGGTACTTAGGAGAAGAAGGTGAAGCACGACGAGCTAATGGAACAAGGCGTGTTGATCAATGAAGAATGCGCGAGGAGGAGAGGAGGAAGCGCAAGGCTCCAAGGCGAAGATCAACAAGAGGAGGAAGTTCTCTGTCATGAAGAAAAGCCTGTTCTGCCATGGCAGGATGCAGAAAACCGACAGGACTGCCAAGGCGAGCTGTCTTGGTGACCACTTGTGGCCAGGTTGGGTGGAACCAACTCGGGTTCCACCATAGGCCACCGCCCTTTGGACCCATAAATAGATGGGGGCGTCGTAGGTTAGGGGAGACCATGTTAATTTTTTTTGGAGTTGTTTCTTTCATAGAACCTTGAGTGTGATTTGTTCCATTGAACATCACCATCGACAGGCCACCCCATATCATCTTGGTATCAGATTTCCTCGTTGCCTCAGTAAGCAATCCACAATCCATCCATAGCTTAGAGAGTGTTTTTAGTCCTATCCAGAAAAAGCCCCACAAAAAGAGTTGTCATAGACTAGATTGCATCATAGACAAGTAATAGTTGCTGGTCGTGTTCATCCTTTAGTTTAGATCTAGATTTGTTTGTTCATAGTTTTGTTCTCTTGTTTTTAGTCGTTTGCCACCATTGTTTTCCGCCACCATCAAGTCAGATCCGATCTACTCTAAGAGTCCTAGTCTTCTACTCTTGGCTGAGTCGGAATTAAAAAAAAATACTTTCCAGGTTGCAGTGCGCGGCAGGATTTTGGCGTCTTTTTACGCCACGGCGGACTTTACGGGTTATCAAATCTGCCACGGCAGGTTTTCTGCGTTTTTCTCTGCCACGGCAGGACTTTCTGAGTTACCAAGTTACAACTCTGACGCGGCACGTTTTCTGGCAGTTTTGCTGCCGCCGTTCTGCCACGACACCATAATTACAAAGTGTGACCAATTTGCACTTTTCCAAAACCCTTAGCCACAACCAATCTACTACATAGGTGTAGGAACTTGCCTATTGAGACTAGTTTCCACTCCAACAGGCTGCTCTTAGGATTTTTGGTGCCGTACTTTGTAGTTGGCCGTGTGTTATCTATCAAAAAAAAGCAAGGTAGCAAAGGAAAAGTATCAAGGAAAAGCTATCAAAGAAAAAAGAAATAGTTGTATAAAAAAGGAGAATTTGAACAAGAGACCTAGTGTTATCTTTGTGCACCGTTAGATTGAGCAATCTTGTGCTGTTTACTTTGAGCTTTGCTAGTGTCTCTCGGCGTGGTGCAACACTCTTCATAGTTGCATTGCCACGTTTTTCTCCACGTGTGTGTTTTTTGGGTATTTGTACGATTAGCACTAGGACTTGTTTGCGAGGTAGTTAGGATACCTTACCTACAGCTCCACCATAAATACCTTGTGTGCCTTGTGATCGTTCTCTATACCTTTGATATTCACTTCATCACATCAAGTGCATCAGTCTTTGATTTACGTTGGTGAAGCAACTCTATTCACTTTGGAGCGGTAAGATCTCCTTTCTTATTAGTTGTGAGTGAGTTGTGAGAGTTCCACCATACAGATTTTGATTTTGTGCACTAACCTCTGATCATGTCTTCTAGTGATGATGATGTTGTGATGCGAGAAAAAGAAGGATGAGGAACTTCGTCAATTGGGCGTGAATATGAGGCTTTGAAGTCCCACTTGACCGTGTGTTTACTCACCTGACAGATGCCATTGACAAGAATCTCCAGGATATGAATGTGAGATTGGATCACCATGTTGGAACGGTTGATACTATTCAAACACAAGTGGCTATGCTCAATGTCAATGTCACCGCTTTGCAGCAGTCCATTGAGGGTTTGGCAGCCGCTTTGCATCGAAGGGAAGAGCCTCAACATGATGATGCCTTTGATGATTTTGATGAGGGTAGCGATGTGGATGCTGCTCCACATGTTGGCATTGGACGTGCTATTCCCCCTGCCCATGCACCTGCTCATGGCCGTGGGTATGCTCCTCTCAGGCGTGCTCAACGTGATCCCAACCAAACTGCTGATGATGGTTTGGGCAAGCCAAAATTCTCAATTCCTATGTTTGATGGTTCCATTGATCCTGAAGACTACCTCACATGGGAGTTGAAGATTGAGAAACTCTGGCGCTTATTTGACTATCCAGAAGATAAGAAGGTCAAGCTTGCAGCATCTGAATTTGATGGTTATGCTTTGCGTTGGTGGGATGCTCTTGTGCAACATAGGCGGGAGGACAATGAACTTCCTGTGATGGATTGGCGCAAGATGAAGCAAATCATGGCTTCGTTTGTCCCAACCAATTACTTGCGTTCAGTTTTGATAAATTGGCCTTAGCTGAAGCAAGGAACAATGACAGTTGATGAGTACTACATGGAGATGGAGATGCTTATGCAGTGTGCTAGAATTCGTGGGTCCATTGAGATGACCATGCAACGATTCCTAAACAATTTGAAGCTACCAATCAAGAGCATCGTTCGTCATCACAAGTATGAGACCATGAATGAGTTGTTGCATCATGCTAGAGAGGCTGAATCCCAGTTGGCAGAAGAGGCGAAGTCACGTACTCGTTTCTCATCCTCCAGCAGATTTTCGGCCAGACCTATTCCTCCTACAGCTGCGTCACCAGCTGTTGTTCCGATTACACCATCAGCCAAACCAGCAAGTACACCTTCGTTTGGTTCTAATGCTCGGAAACCCGCTGCTCCTGCTAGCTCGGGTTCAATATGTCTCTTGCTGCGTACTCGTGATGTGGTGTGCCACACTTGTGGTGGTAGAGGTCACTACAAGAAGGATTGTCCAAACAGCAAGGTTATGTTTGTTAATGAACAAGGGGAAGTAGAAAGTGGAGATGAAGCTTCTGATGTTGATATGGATGCTGGCGAGGATGGTGCTGATGCATATGCTGAGCGTGCACCAACTATCGTCGTGTCTTCACGTGTACTTAGTGTGCAACCGGTTGAGGAATTCCGGCGTTGCAACTTGTTCCAAACAAAAGCTCTAGTTGGACCAAATAAAGCTTGCAAGGTCATTATTGATGGAGGTAGCTGCAGAAATCTTGCAAGGAATTATGTGCCAAACTAAATTTGACATACTTACCTCATCCCAAGCCATACTACATGCAATGGTTGAGCAACAATGGTGAGATGAAGGTAAATCATATGAATGCAGTGAACTTTCAAATAGGGCCATACAAAGATTCTATTGAATTTGATGTGGTTCCTATGACTGTTTGTCACCTCCTATTGGGTCGGCCATGGCTCTATGATCGCCATGTGCAACACAATGGCCGAGCCAATACATATCACTTGGAATTCAAAGGAAGAAAGATTACTATGCAGCCAATGACACCACCAGAAATTGTGAATGATTCTCGCCAGAAGATAGAGGTGAATTTGAAGGAAGATACTACCACTCGGTGAGATTGTGTGATAGCTGTTCCTGATGCAATTCAGCCTAAATTAAGTGATATAACGAAAAGTGAGAGAGTGCCTGGTTTATTGATATTAGCCACTAAGGAAGATATTAGAGAATTTGTTGAGGATCCTATAGCCATGCCACTTGTGCTCATGTATAAGGCGAGGTATTGGTTTCTAACGACATGACCCCTATTTCTCTTGGTGTTTCATCATTTTTGCAGGACTTTGGGGATGTGTTTCCGGAAGGCGTACCACAGGTTTGCCTCCCTTGCGTGGTATAGAACATCAAGTGGACTTGATTCTGGCGACACTTCCAACGTGCACCCTACATGACTAATCCGAAGAAACTAAGGAAATTCAGAAGCAAGTACAAGCGTTCTTTGGATAAAGGTACATTCGTGTCTCTCCTAGCCCTTGTGTTGTTCTGTTATTTTAGTTCTAAGAAAGATGGTACTTGGCGCATGTGTGTTGATTGTGGGCGATTAATAACATCACTATTCGATATCGTCATCCTATTCACGCTTAGAGGATATGCTAGATGAATTGAGTGGTCTTGATGTTTTCTACAATTGACTTGCGTAGTGGATATCATCAAATTAGGATGAAAGAAGGGGATGAATGGAAAACTTCTTTCAAAACTAAATTTGGTTTGTATGAGTGGTTAGTGATGCCTTTTGGTCTTACTAATGCACCTAGTACTTTCATGCGTTTGATGAATCATGTTTTGAGAGAGTTTATTGGTCGTTTTGTGGTTGTTTACTTTGATGATATACTCATATACAGCCACACGAATCTGAACATTACACTCATATTAGACAAGTTTTGCAAGTGTTACGTGATAATAAACTATATGCTAATCTTGAGAAGTGTACATTTGCAAAAGATAAGGTCATATTCCTAGGATTTGTTGTTTCTAAGCATGGAGTAGAGGTGGATCAATCTAAATTGAATCAATTCAGAATTGGCCTACTCAATGAATGTAAGTCAAGTCGTAGTTTCCACGGTCTCGCTGGTTTCTATAGGCTTTGTGAAAGATTTTAGCACCATTGCTGCACCTTTGAATGATTTGACAAAGAAAGGTGTTCCTTTTATATGGAAGCGGACCCAAGACATTGCTTTGATACTTTGAAGCGTTTGCTTACTTCTGCACCATTGCTTGCATTACCAGAATTTATGAAGCAATTTGAAGTTGAATGTGATGCTAGTGCTATAGGCATAGGTGGCGTTTTGATGCAAGAGGGTCGACCTATAGCTTATATTTATGAGAAATTGGTGGTGCTCGTTTGAATTATTCAATCTATGATAAAGAATTGTATGCACTTGTTAGAGTACTCGAGGTTTGCAACATTATTTGTGGCCAAAGGAATTCATCATACATTCTGATCATGAAGCTTTGAGATACTTGAAAGCTCAATCAAACTTGCATAGAAGATTAGCTAAATGGGTTGAGTTCATTGAGTCTTTTCCTTACATCATTCATTATAAGAAAGGAAAAGAAAATGTTGTTGCTGATGCTCTATCTAGGAAGAACATGCTATTAACCAATCTTGATGTTAAAATTCCTGGATTAGAAGCTATTTGTGCACTTTATGCAACTGACCATGATTTTGCTGAACCATATCGTTTGTGTGCTCTTAGAAACGCATGGGATCAGTATCATATATATGATGGATATTTGTTTCGAGCTAACAAACTATGTATTCCAGAATCGTCGTTGCGTTTGTTTTTAGTGCAGGAATCACATGCTGGTGGTTTGATGGGTCACTTTGGGCGTGAGAAGACGTTGCTCATGCTTGCTGATCACTTTGATTGGCCCAAGATGAGGCGTGATGTGTACAGATTTGTGAGCCGATGTATTACATGCCACAAGTCGAAATCTAAGCTGAAGCCTCATGGTTTGTATACACCTCTCTCTGCACCTACTATTCCATGGGAAGACATTAGTATGGATTTTGTGCTAGGTCTACCTAAAACTCAGAGAGGTCATGATTCTATATTTGTGGTAGTAGATGGGTTGACTCTGCCACGGCAGAGCCAGTCTTGGCCGAGCCACTTGTGGCCGGTTTGTATCCAGGTTGGGTGGAACCAACTCGGCTTCCACCATAGGCCGCCGCCCTTTGGACCCATAAATAGATGGGGGCGTCGTAGGTTAGGGGAGACCACGTTAAAATATTTTGGAGTTGTTTCTTTCATAGAACCTCTGAAATTACCCTGTGTTCGAATTTACCAACTATAATTGAGTGTGATCTGTTGTTCCATTGGGAATTAGTAGATTGCATACTACCGTTCATGGTCACGCATGCATGCGAAGGCGTGGTGTTGTGAATATCCTACAAGGTTTGAGAGCTGTTGCATTGGCATCAAGGATCGAGAGGGAGAGTTCATAGCTACAGGCTAGTTATCTATCATCCACCATCACCATCGACAAGTGCTTGCTAAGAAGATCGGGCCACCCCATATCATCTCGGTCTCTTTTTCTGCCACGGCAGGACTTTTCGGGTTACCAAGTCTGCCACGGCAGGATTTCTGTGTTTTTCTCTGCCACGGCAGGACTTACTGAGTTACCAAGTTACAACTCGGCGTGCACGTTTTCGGCAGTTTCTTTGCCGCCGTTCTCACGACACCATAATTACAACGTGTGACCAATTTTCCTTTTCCAAAACCCTTAGCCACCAATCTACTACATAGGTGTAGAACTTGCCTATTGAGACTAGTTTCGCTCCAACATTTGCTCTTAGGATTTTTTTGGTACTTTGTAGTCGGCCATGTGTTATCTATCAATAAAAAGCAAGATAGCAAAAGGAAAAGTATCAAGGAAAAGGTATCCAAAAGTAAAAGAAAAAGTTGTATAAAAAAAGGAGAATTTGAGTAAGAGGCCTAGTGTTATCTTTGTGCGGTAGATTGAGCAATCATGTACTGTTTACTTTGAGCTTTGCTAGTGTCTCTCGGCGTGCAACACCCTTTATAGTTGCATTACCGTTTTTCTCCGTGTGTGTTTTCTTGGGTATTTGTCGATCGGCACTAGGACTTGTTTGCGGTGTAGTTAGGATACCATACCTCACTCCACCATAAATACCTTGTGTGCCTTGTGATCGTTCTCTATACCTTTTATATTCACTTCATCACATCAAGTGCATCAGTCTTTGATTTCGTTTGGGTAGAGCATCTCTATTCACCTTGGAACGATAAGATCTCCTTTCTTATTAGTTGTGAGTGAGCTGTGAGAGTGCCACCATACAGATTTTTGATTTTTGTGCACTAACCTACTGATCATGTCTTCTAGTGATGATGTTGTGATGCAGAAAAAGAAGGACGAGGAGCTCGTCAATTGGCGTGAATATGAGACTTTGAAGTCCCACTTGACACGTGTGTTTACTCACACGACAGATGGCATTGACAAGAATCTCCAGGATCTGAATGTGAGATTGGATCACCATGTTGGAACGGTGGATACTATTCAAACACAAGTGGCTACGCTCAATGTCAATGTCACCGCTTTGCAGCAGTCCATTGAGGGTTTGACAGCCGCTTTGCATAGAAGGGAAGAGCCTCAACATGATGATGCCTTTGATGATTTTGATGAGGGTAGCGCTGTGGATGCTGCTCTAGATGTTGGCAGGGGACGTGCCATTCCCCCTGCCCATGCACCTGCCCCTGCACCGGCCCATGCACCTGCTCATGGCCGTGGGTATGTTCCTCTTGGGCGTGTTCAACGTGTTCCCAACCACAATGCTGATGATGGTTTGGGCAAGCCCAAATTCTCAATTCCTAAGTTTGATGGTTCCATTGATCCTGAAGACTACCTCACATGGGAGTTGAAGATTGAGAAACTCTGGCGCTTATTTGACTATCCAGAAGATAAGAAGGTCAAGCTTGCAGCATCTGAATTTGATGGTTATGCTTTGCGTTGGTGGGATGCTCTTGTGCAACATAGGAGGGAGGACAATGAACTTCCTGTGATGGATTGGCGTGAGATGAAGCAAATCATGAAAGCTCATTTCGTCCCAACCAACTACTTGCGTTCAGTTTTTGATAAATTGGCCTTAAGCAGAAGCAAGGAACAATGACAGTTGATGAGTACTACATGGAGATGGAGATGCTTATGCAGCGTGCTAGAATCCGTGAGTCCATTGAGATGACCATGCAGCGATTCCTAAACAATTTGAGGTTACCAATCAAGAGCATTGTTCGTCATCACAAGTATGAGACCATGAATGAGTTGTTGCATCATGCTAGAGAGGCTGAATCCCAGTTGGCAGAAGAGGCGAAGTCACGTACTCGTTTTCCATCCTCCAGATTTTTGGCGGACCTATTCCTCCCTCTGCCGCGTCACCGGCTGCTCCTGCTGTTCGTTTACCATCGGCCAAACCAGCAAGTACACCTTCGTTTGGTTCTAATGCTCAAAACCGCTGCTCCGCTGCTAGCTCGGGTTCAACATGTCTGCCTGCCGTACTCGATGTGGTGTGCCACACTTGTGGTGGTAGAGGTCACTACAGAAGGATTGTCCAAACATCAAGGTTATGTTTGTTAATGAACAAGGTGAAGTAGAAAGTGGAGATGAAGCTTGATGTTGATATTGATGATGGCGAGGATGGTGCTGATGCATATGTTGGCGTGCACCAACTATCGTAGTGTCTTCATGTGTACTTAGTGTGCAACCGGTTGAGGAATCGGCGTTGCAACTTTTCCAAACAAAAGCTCTAGTTGGACCAAATAAAACTTGCAAGGTCATTATTGATGGAGGTAGGCAGAAATCTTGCAAGTAAGGAATTATGTAAACTAAATTTGACATACTTACCTCATCCCAAGCCATACTACATACAATGGTTGAGCAACAATGGTGAGATGAAGGTAAATCATATGAATGCAGTGAACTTTCAAATAGGGCCATACAAAGATTCTATTGATTTTGATGTGGTTCCTATGTGTTTGTCACCTCCTATTGGGTGACCATGGCTCTATGATGCATGTGCAACACAATGGTTGAGCCAATACATATCACATGAATTCAAAGGAAGAAAGATTACTATGCAGATGACACCACAAGAAATTGTGAATGATTCTCGCCGGAAGATAGAGGTGAATTTTAAGGAAGATACTACCACTCGGCGAGATTGTGTGATAGCTATTTCCTGATGTAATTCAGCCTAAATTGAGTGATATAACGAAAAGTGAGAGAGTGCTGGTTTATTGATATTACCCACTAAGGAAGATATGAGAGAATTTAGTGAGGATCTCCCATGCCACTTGTGCTCATGTATAAGGCGAGTATTGGTTTCTAACGACATGACCCCTATTTCTCTTAGTGTTTCATACATTTTGCGGGACTTTGGGGATGTGTTTCGGAAGGCGTACATGAGGTTTGCCTCCTGCGTGGTATAGAACATCAAGTGGACTTGATTCCTGGTGCCACACTTCCCAAGCCATGCACCCTCTGAGGACTAATCCAGAACAAACTAAGGAAAATCAGAAGCAAGTACAAGCGTTGCTGGATAAAGGGTACTAGGTGTCTCTCTTAGCCCTTGTGATGTTCCTGTTATTTTAGTTCCTAAGAAAAGATGGTACTTGGCGCATGTGTGTTGATTGTGAAGCGATTAATAACATCACTATTCGATATAAATCATCCAATTCCACGCTTAGAGGATATGCTAGATGAATTGAGTGGTCTTGTTTTCTCTAAAATTGACTTGCGTAGTGGATATCATCAAATTAGGATGAAAGAAGGGATGAATGGAAAACTGCTTTCAAAACTAAATTCGGTTTATGCGAGTGGTTAGTTATGCCTTTGGTCTTACTAATACCTAGTACTTTCATGCGTTTGATGAATCATGTTTTGAGAGAGTTTATTAGTGTTTTGTGGTTGTTTACTTTTATGATATACTCATATACTGACCACGAATCTGAACATTACACTCATATTAGACAAGTTTTGCAAGTGTTCACGTGATAATAAACTAAATGCTAATCTTGAGAAGTGTACATTTGCAAAAGATAAGGTCATATTCCTAAAATTTGTTGTTTCTAAACATGGAGTAGAGGTGGATCAATCTAAAATTGAATCAATTCAAATTGGCCTACTCAATGAATGTAAGTCAAGTCGTAGTTTCCACGGTCTCGCTGGTTTCAATCTGGCGCTTTATGAAGATTTTAGCACCATTGCTGCACCTTTGAATGATTTGACAAAGAAAGGATTCCTTTTATGTAGCGACCCAAGACATTGCTGATACTTTGAAACATTTGCTTACTTGGAACCATTGCTTGCATTACGATTTTTGAAGCAATTTGAAGTTGAATGTGTTGCTAGTGGTATAGGCATAGGTGGGCGTTTTGATGCAAGAGGAATTGACCTATAGCTTATTTTAGAGAAATTGACTGGTGCTCGTTTGAATTATTCAATCTATGATAAAGAATTGTATGCACTTGTTAGAGTACTCGAGGTTTGGCAACATTATTTGTGGCCAAAGGAATTCATCATACATTCTCATCATGAAGCATTGAAATACTTGAAAGCTCAATCAAACTTGCATAGAAGATTAGCTAAATGGGTTGAGTTCATTGAGTCTTTTCCTTACATCATTCATTATAAGAAAGGAAAAGAAAATGTTGTTGCTGATGCTCTATCTAGGAAGAACATGCTATTAACCAATCTTGATGTTAAAATTCCTGGATTAGAAGCTATTTGTGCACTTTATGCAACTGACCATGATTTTGCTGAACCATATCGTTTGTGTGCTCTTAGAAATGCATGGGATAAGTATCATATACATGATGGATATTTGTTTCGAGCTAACAAACTATGTATTCTAGAATAAATGTCGTTCGTTTGTTTTTAGTGAGGAATCACATCTTTGGTGGTTTGATGGGTCACTTTGAGGCGTGAGAAGACGTTGCTAATGCTTGCTGATAACTTTTATTGGCCCAAGATGAGGCGTGATGTGTACAGATTTGTGAGCCGTTGTATTACATGCCACAAGTCGAAATCTAAGCTGAAGCCTCACAGTTTGTATACACCTCTCTCTGCACCTACTACTCCATGGGAAGACATTAGTATGGATTTTGTGCTAGGTCTACCTAAAACTCAGAGAGGTCATGATTCTATATTTGTGGTAGTTGATAGGTTCTCTAAGATGGCTCATTTTATTGCCAGCCATAAAAGTTACGATGCGTCGCATGTTGCTAACTTGTTTTTCAGGGACATCGTGAGATTACATGGAGTACCAAAGACGATTGTTTCTGACCGTGATGTGAAGTTCATGAGCTACTTTTGGAAGACCTTATGGGGGAAGCTTCGGGCGAATTTTTATTCGATGCTACATGTCATCCCCAAGCAGATGGTCAAATAGAGGTGGTGAATAGAACATTGTCTGGCAACTAAGGACCATGATTAAAAAGAATCTGCGGGAGTGGGAAGAGTGTTTGCCACATGTTGAGTTAGCTTACAAGAGTTTGTGCATTCAACTACTCAGCTTTGTCCTTTTGAGGTGGTGTATGGTTTCAAGCCATTGGCGCCACTTGATATATTGCCTCAGCCATTACATGAGAGAGTTGATATGGAG